>CAUYLG010000292.1:0-52239 GCA_963573385.1 Cacajao melanocephalus | reverse complement strand
TACCCTTTTTTCTCTAATCTTGCCTTCTCGTTTTATTTCATTGAGTTGATCTTCGACCTCTGATATCCTTTCTTCTGCTTGGTCAATTCGGCTGTTGAAACTTGTGCATGCTTCGCGAAGTTCTCGTATTGTGTTTTTCAGCTCCATCAATTCATTTATGTTCCTCTCTAAGTTATCAATTCTTGTTAGCATTTTGTTAAATCTTCTTTCAAGGTTCTTAGTTTCTTTGCATTGGGTTAGTACATATTCTTTGAGCTCACAGAAGTTTCTTATTATCCACCTTCTGAAGCCTGATTCTGAATGAGTTCATTGCACTCATTCTCTGTCAGGCCTTGTTCTCTTGCTGATGAGGAGCTGCAATCCCCTGTAGGAGGAGAGGCATTCTGATTTTGGGTGTTCTCAGCCTTTCTGCACTGGTTTCTTCCCATTTTTGTGGATTTATCCACCTGTCATCTTTGTAATTGCCGACTTTCAGATTGGGTCTGAGTGGACGTCCAGCTTGTTGGTGATGAAGTTTTTTTCTGTTTCTTAGTTTTCCTTCGGCGGACGCCCTTTCTGCACAGAGTTAGGCCTTCCCGGGTTCAGCTGTGCTTACTGTGAAACTCAGTCCTCAGCGCTTCCAATTGCTGTTCTCCTTGTGGGGATCAGACCACCTAAGCCCGAATCAAAGGGCACCCAGTCCCATATACTCCGCACTGAGAAGCGCCGCGCCGTGCCGCACTGGCCAAAAGAGTCGTGCTGGCGACCCATGTGGCTCCTCCGCTGGGTGGCTCCCAGTTTGTGGGCAACAGAAATTCGTCTGAAATTGCAGCATCCACTCACTCTCTGTGCTTTCACTGGGAGCTACAATCCTGAGCTGTTGCTAATCTACCGTCTTGGATCTCTCTCCTAATTTTGTATTTTCAATAGAGATGGGGTTTCTCCATGTTGGTCAGGCTGGTCTCAAACTCCTTACCTCAGGCGATCCACCCACCTCGGCCTCCCAAGGTAGTGGGATTACAGGCATGAGCTACCACGCCCAGCCTACTTGTGCTCTTTATATGAGTTTTAGAGTGGTTTATGTAGAAAAGAAGAGCAGCTACAAAATAGTCAGTACTAAAGCTAAAGATAAAAGTTTAGAAGTGTCACATAAATGCAAGTAAGAGATTGCTTTGAACTGGACACAATAGTAGAGAAGAGTTCATGGGTTTTGGGAATTTACAATTTGGGACCAGCGTATCTGAAAAAGGCAAATGGACTGATTGATTAGGTGGATAGAAAGCTTGTATTTTTGCAAACACAATTTTGTTTTGTTTTGCTATGTCTCTAAATGTTCTAGTAGCTTAGCTGGAAGCAGTGTTCAGGCTGCAGAATAGACACAAAGTACCAAAAAGGACTATGAAAGGCCACCCTCCTCATATTTTACTTCATTCTACTTCTTGTATGTTCTCCCATTAACACTGCCATCAGTGATGGGAATTGACAAGTCTTTTTATTTTCATTCTTTAAAAGAAGGAGTTGGAGAGTTAAGGAAATTTACATATTTTCAACAAACGTCGACATCTCATTTTAATCCATTTTATTAATTAACTTCTACAGCTACACTCATCCATTCTAAGAGTAATAAAACCTACGGGTGCTACTTTAACAGTCTGCTTTTCCTTCTGGGCCTATGGAGGTAGAAAGGCATACAGGAGGCAATGAAAGAGGAAGAAGGAATGAGGGGCATCAGGATGTCAGCCTCAGTGGAATCCCAGCAGCTCCCCAACCGTTGGTCATAGGAACACTTTTCTGAACCCTCTGCATTCACAAGTTCTACTGTATATCAATGATTTTCTAAAAATAGATCTTTACTATTTCTTTCCCTTCCTCCCACACCAATTTCCAGTTCCTTTTTTCCATCTTTTGAAACTGTCTCCTTCTCTCTTTTTCTCTTCCTTCCCTCTCTTTATTCAGTTTTTTCTTCTCCAATTTACTAAACACCCTTTTCTGAAAGAAACCTAGTGGGCCTTCTAGTTTGATTTCATATTAGAATAACCTGAGTGCACAAAACCAAAAATTGACAAATGGAACCTGATTAGACTAAATACAACAAAATAAACTATCAACAGAGTAAACTGACAACCTACAGAATGGTAGAAAATATTTGCAAACTATGTATCTGACAAATATCTAAAATTCAGAATCTATAAGGAACTTAAATTTGTAAGCTAAAAACAACTTGTATTAGTCCATTTTCATACTGCTATGAAGAAATACCTGAGATTAGGTAGTTTAGAAAGAAAAAGAGGTTTAAAGGACTCACAGTTCCACATGGCTGGGGAAGCCGCACAATCATGGTGGCAGGTGAAGGACGAGCAAAGTCACATCTTACGTGGCAGCAGGCAAAAGAGCGTGTGCAGAGAAATTGCCCTTTATAGAACCGTCGCAACTCATGACGCTTATTCACTATCACGAGGACACCTCGGGAAAACTCGCCCCAATGATTCCATTATCTCCCACCTGCTCCCTCCCAAGTCATATGAGGATTATGGGAGCAGAAATTTATGATGAGATTTGAGTGGGGACACAGCCAAACCATATCACAACCAGATTAAAATGTGGGCAAAGGACATGAACAGACAATTTTTTTTTTGAGACGGGGTCTCACTCTGTCACCTAGGCTGGAGTGCAATGGTGTGTTCTCAGCTCACTGCAACCTCCCTTTCCCGGGCTTAAGCAATTCTGCCTCAGCTTCCTGAGTAACTGAGATTACAGGTGCATGCCACCATATGCAGCTAAATTTTGTATATTTTGTAGAGACGGCGTTTTGCTCTGTTGCCCAGGCTAGTCTCAAACTCCTGAGCTCAGGTGATCAACTTTCCTTGGCCTTCCAAAGTGCTGGGATTACAGGTGTGAGCACTGCAGCCAGCTGTGAACAGATACGTTTTAAAAGAAGACATACATGCGGCCAAAAAGCACATGAAAAATGCTCAACATTGCTAATCATTAGAGACATGTAAATCAAAACCACAATGAGATACCATCTCACACTACTCAGAATGGCTATTACCAAAAAGTTGAAAAATAACAGGTCCTGGTTAGGTTGTGGAGAAAAGGGAATGCTTATACACTGCTGATGGGAGTGTAAATTAATTCAGCCATTGTGGAAAGCAGTGTGGCAATTCCTCAAAGGACTTAAAACAGAATTAGCATTCAGTCCAGTATATGCCCAAAGGAATATAAATCATTCTATCATAGAGACACATGCACCTGTATGCTCACTGCAGCATTATTCACAATAGCAAAGACATGGAATCAACTTAAATGCCCATCAACAGTAGACTGGATAAAGAAAATGTAGTACATACACCCCATGGAATAGTATGAATCCATAAGAAGAATGAGATCAGGTTCTTTGCAGCAACATGGATGCAGCTAGAGGCCATTATCCTCAGCAAATTAACCAAGGAACAGAAAAAACCAAACGCCACATGTTCATACTTATAAGTGGGAGCTGAACCCAAGAACACATGGACACAGGGAGGGAAACAACACACACTGGGCCCTATGTGAGAATGGAGAATAGGAGGAGGGAAAGAATCAGAAAAACTACCTAGCAGGTTCTATGCTTACTACCTGGGTAATGGAATTATCTGTATGCCAAACCTCTGTGACATGCAGTTTACCTATATAACAAATCTACACATGTACCCCTAAACATAAAAAAAAAATTTTTTTAAAGAATAACCTGAAGAGAGATGGATTTGAGTCATCATGCCTCTGCCCTATCCAAGACCAATTAAACCAGAATCATTGAAGGGCAGACACTGCATTCTCTGTGTTTCTGTACCTATGTGTTTTTATACATGTGTGTCTCTGTATGCGTGTGTGTGTGGTCTTCTAAAGCACCCTTGGTAATTCTAATGAGCATCGAGTAGAGTGACCAGTGGTTCTCAAAATATGTTCCGTGGACAAGCATTAGCAACATCACTTGAAAGCTTGTTAGAAATAAAAATTCTTGAGCCCTATTCCCACCCTACCGCATCAGAAAACCTGGGCACAGGGCCCAGATTTCTGTGTTCTTAAGAGTCTTCCAGGTGATTCTGAATCATGATAAAATTTGCGAACCTATGTGCTAGACCTCTGACATTTTTGTTTTCTAACAAAACAGCATCAGCATTACCTGGAAACTCTTCCCTTTTTCTCTTGAATTATACTCTGGATTTAACAGGATCCCCAGGAGATATGTATGTACATCAAAGGCTGAGAAGCAGTGTTCTAAGGACTTATTCAGAGTTTCACGATCTCTGCCAAGCAGCTGGCTCCTACGTTCTTACTAATCAATGTAACAATTATTCATTTCTCAAAACTGGAACCCTGTTAAAAAAGAAGCAAAGTTGATCTTCCTATGCAGTTCCTGGTCTAAGTCTTCTTCCATACTTCTGTTTCTAAGGGTATTTCTACATCTCCTGAGAAAATAAAAAAATAAAAGGTCAAATTTCTGATGTTTTCCTTAACTCTGAGATGCATCCATCTCATTCCTCTAGAAATGGGATCTCCGAGGCTTGACAGAGAACAAAGATGGATTCTTTGCCTTTTGTCTGTCTCTCCCACACAAGAAGGGTTCTGGGGAGCTGTGGGAGGGGGTAAAAGTTTTAATTGAATATTAAGAAGCAACAATGTGGGTAGTCGTGTATATATATATATGTTGGGGGATGTCAATTAGAGAAAGAGGGAAATATCATCCCCACTAAATCAAGTTCATCACCCCACAGGGTCACTTCCTCTTGTGAGGATGCCCCAGATGTTTCTATAACAGAGGAAACTCTGTTACTTCTTACAATTATCTAAAACTATGAGAACCAGTGTAATGGCAAAAGATCACAAACCCACCTGCTCAAGCACCTGTTTTCCACTCTTCTGTTTTCATCTGCAACTTCAGCCTCATTTAGTTCAGATAAGACTGATCCCTTGAGACTGCAGGTCCTTCACCTGCTTGGTATCCTCCGAAGAGCTGGTTTGGGGAGGGGGTGGTAAGCAGGTGGAGAGGAGGGCTGACAGATGATCTACATTTGTAGCTAACAGAACATTTTCAGAGTTGAAAAGAGCAAACTAAAAACATAGTGATTTAAAACTATTCCTGAATCTGATTATAAACAACATGTAAATCTGCTACACTTAATAAAGGAATGTGAAATTGGGTTTTAGCACCAGAACGTCTTGAAAAAACAAAGAAATATCTAAAATCAAATGTGTAACACTAAGAAATAAAGAAACCTCTTTCCCCATTAAAGTTAGGTTTCTTGTCGCAGTGTCACTAGACTGTTCAAAACCTCCCAGTCACTCAAGTTACTTCTTTCTGAGCTTTCCACTCACCCTACGGCCTTGGGGGTCACCCTCAGAGAAAATGCCTTCTCTATCTAACCACTTAAGATGTGAATATTTGTTGTGAACCAGCTGCAGCTCTAATAACCACTGATCCATGGAATCAAAGGCTGCTCCTCACAAACAATAAGCTCTTCTTGTTCCTGAAACTGCACTCTGTAACCTTCACAGGTATTATAAGACGCAGGCATGACGGGTCCCAAATGCAATAATAGACATAAGTTTCTTATGATGATTAAATTAATTTCAAATTTCGGAAAAGAAGTTTTATCAACAAAGGTGGTTGCCAATGACATATAATTTCTTGAACTGTGGCATAATTTCTGCAAAATAAGATTCACTGTACTGCTAATTTATTGGCAGTAAAAATAATTCATCTTAATTTTTAAAATTTATGGCCAATAAATAATTTATTGGCCATAAATTAGCAATACAGTGCATCTTATTTTGCAGAAATTATCCCACTGTTCAATAAATTTTATGTCAACACCTGAAACTCAAAATACTAACAATCTGAAATATGTTGACATAGGTTTGATAAAAGGTTAATTCCTCTCCCTCTTTTTAGTATAATTTAACATACACTATGATTTTAATATACACTATGATATATTAAGAAATACAATCATTCAGAAACAATTTGTTCAAAGGATTACTGAAATAAATGAGGCTCAATTTTCTGAAAATCCAGTGAGTTCTTTGATAGCCAAGGAATATATGCAGGAATGGGAGTTTATAATTTTTTTGAACTCCACAAAATTATAATGGAATTAGACACTCATCAGTGTGAATTAAAATATATTGATAGGATTTTGTGTGTAATTAAAATTTATTTCCTCCCTTAGTAACATATGATTATAATAAAATATAAACTTTTTCATAGGTACTTTATTAATTGATATTTCAAGTGATACTAAAATGTTAATAGAACAAAACAAATACTTTATTCTGGAAGTGTTTATTATTTGGGTGCTAATTAAACCTTTTCTAGTCTTACTAATTAATAAATATGTTCTGTTTACTTCTGCCTAAAATGTCTTCTTACCATTGTTTACCATCAAACTCCTATTCATCCTCTAGGGCCCAGCTCAAATGTCTCCTCTGTAGCCTGCCTCCATCTCTGTCTCACAGGGGTCAGGTAGTACGCAATTTGGAATCCAAATCTAGAGCAGAGCCTGGCAGCTGAGTAGGTACACGGTTGATGGGTTAAAGGAAGGAATGAAGGAACAAAAACGGATCAAAATTGGACAGATAGCCATGTTAACAAAAGAGGACCATCTTTCTGAAATACATCAAAAGTTATAATCCCAAAAACATCATGTACTATTTTCTACCCATGAATTAGAAATAAAGGTACTTTTTGATATGGAACACAGGCTCTACAACTGTTTAATACAAGGCTGTCAATAATTCCAAAAAACTGCTGCAAAGAAAAGAAGAACATTTTTTGCCATTTAAAAAATACATAAGCAATGGCACTTTGCAGTAATAATTTAAACATAACTAGTCACAATAATAATGCTGGTCCTTCTGGCTTTTAATTATTCTTCACAGAAGTAAGATTAAATAGGTCTAAGCTGATAAAGGCTCTGAGATGGTAACAGCATGACCTCATTGCATGTGAGAGGGTAACTGACTTCAGAAGCAATCTTTTGTAATCTTTGCTACATAAGTACTAAAATGTTATTCTTTATTTTAGAAGATTTGTGGATTAAAAAAAAATCTGAAGGGCTGTATGAGAAACAAAGCATTACATTTCAGAAAGAGGCCTCATGATTTTCAAGATTCCGGGGTATGCATTCAACCTTTCTACGGTCACCCACCTATATAGGGTTACGATGCAAAGTAAAGTCACCTCTGAGCAAAATCGTGAACTTTAAGGCCCAACAATTGCATAAGTAATCAGTAGGCTGCAAAGATCACAGACCATCATCAAAGTCTGGAATTTATGCAAATAACACTGCTTACATTTAACAGATCTGTAATGGTGTAAGCTTTTCCAGTGCAAGCGAGTAAACGGAGAGCTTTTGTGGTACAAGATTGCTACCTACAGGCTAAACTGCAGAATGACATACAAGACAATTGGGATGGTGGGGGAACATAGGTAAACAATTTTATATAATGGCATGTAAGTTATTTACCATCAAGTAGCTAAGCCCAGGAACATGTAAAGACTGCATACTACACACTGGGATATTAATTGACAGTTTTTGTTTTAAAACTACAATCTAGTTTTAGAGTTTTGTATTATTTCCTTTTTTTTCTTTTGAAGGTTTCTTTATCTTCTGAAAAATGTACATTGCTTTTCTGAAGGGGAAATGTTTCCCTCTCAATAATGTATTATAATACCTCTAAATCTATGTAGATTCTCTATATAAAGTCTACATAGAATTAATATTGATAATTTTAATTGTTTTTGGTCAAGTGATCAATCACAAAATTTGGAATTAGTTTCCGTGGTTTGAACAAACCCCGTGAGGCAGCAGTTGTGGGGGAAGGGCACAGTTTATACTACATAATCCCTGACTCCATGTATCTTTCAAAATTTATTTGTTCAGAACTACCTACATTCAGTATTTAGAGTAACTTAGAGATACTATATTTTTTAAACTGTATTTCTTCTTTAAGAAAATAGTGAATACTTTGGTTAGGAAGCACAGCTACTAACCCATCTTACAATAAAGGAATCTGATTTTCACTGGCAAAAATATATCAAATTAACACTGAAGTCTCACTAATCTATGAAACAGCCCACATTTTATGAAATATGGTGAGTCAATTTAAAAATGCAGATCTTTAAAACTATAAGGCAAGTTATTAGAAATGCATTTTCCCTTCAATTATAAAGAAATTCCAACTCTAAAGAGAGTAGGTTTCAAAACTGAATAATATATTATGGTTAAAACACATCAACAATCTGTCACTCCATATGCACAAATAAACATATCCCACTATCACTGCACACGCCACAAATGAGGCCAACACAACATCTGAAAAGGTAGAGCAAATTCTTTTTCACAGTGTTAGAGATGCTAAATAGCGCTGCCAACATTTTAAAAGATATGCATAAAGGAAAGTCACCCATCTTTAATATTGCTATTTATATAGTTTAAACATTCTGTTTGCCTATCTGATAAAGATGTTCCACACATCCTTAATTTTAAACACAATTTAGAACATGTTCAGGTTGCATAAGGAAAGAATACTATTCTTCTACTTGATTTTGGTTATGAATAATAAACATTTTAATTATATTTTTGAAATGTTTAGAATAATCCTAGATGAAATTCAATTAAAGAGGTCACATATAATGAAATCATCAAAGAAAAGGCATTTATTAGAAATAAATATGCTAGTTTATTCTGATTTATAGACAACTGTATGTTGTTCAGCATTTCCCTCAACTAAAGTATGAATTTTAAGAAATTAGGTGATGTAATAAATGTGTGTAATAGAAGTCATATGTTTAAAAGTAGAAGTGGTGAAGGTATTAACCTACAGGTGTTTTCTTTCCCTACTATTGCAGTCTTATGAAGAGTAAATGTTTTATATGTGGTGTTTAATTGTACATAATCATAACGTTATTATGTAATGATTAATGATCTCAATTTTATTTTAATTAAGTAGATGATCTTTTTCACATAAATGGTTCTATGTAATTAAATTGTTCAGCTGAAATTTTAATAAAGATTGAAGAAAGAATATAAGTTCTAAAAGCAGATTCATACAAGTTTTCTCTGAAATTAATATTTAATAAATATTTTTCTTCTCATCTAGTTCTGAGTAAATTATATTGTTACTTTTCCAACTGATTCATATTTTTTCAGTCAGTACAATTGTGAACAGAATTAGTGAAAATGTTTAGAGTGTGTGAGATAATTATTAATTAAGTGTAAAAACTTTTTATATTGCCCTCTTAGGCAACAGAGATTTTAAAGGTCTTATTATTTACCTGGGGCAAATAAATTCATGTGTAGAGCCCTTACTTCTACCCATAACATTATAAACCACAATAAGGGGTAAGAATTTTCCTACTGCATTTTAGATGTTTTAGGAACAAAATATAAAACTGAACAAGAAAAAATTGTATTATAGTTGGTGGATACTTATCCTAAGGCTATCTATCAAAATCAATGAAAATTATTGATCGTAAGAAATAGTGTCATTATTCTGTTGGTGTAATTTTAATGCTTATAGCAAGGTATTGGGAAAATTGCCCATATATGGAACAAAACTATGTTTTCTTAGCTTGCAGACTGTATTTAACATTTTAAAAATGTGTCTATTTTTATTGTCTTCATGCTAAACATGAACAATTCCTAAAACTAAATTCCTATTATCAGTATGAATTCTAGACCTACCAGGTCTTTTTCTAGCAAGGGATGTTACTTTTATCTCTGTTACATTCTCTGCAAAACTTACTGGTAACATACTTTCAGAAAATGGCAGCCAATAAACTACACTAAAATAATTTTCTTTATAAAAGCTTCGTGATCTTTGGCATCATTCACTATTTTCAAAGCCATAAAAGAACAGATAACAAATATATGACTCACAAATTATCAATTATGAAAAATAATCTGGTTCAGAAAGCTGCAGTAATGTAAAAAGATGGATCACTTGTCACAAACCAATAAAGGCTATTGTTTGTGAATCCAATATTTGATTTTATCATTTATGTTGGGCAACTTAAAATGATTTTTAAACCACATTACTTTTTGAAAAAAAATTGTTATAAAGGTGAACACGAGTGTTGTGGGTAGGTGGGGCGGGGGAGAGAAACCAGTTGTAATCTGTCATCCTTGAAATAATTTATATTCTTATATTGAATTCAGCCTACAAAATCTAAATCGCAAAGACTTGGTCAGCAAGGATGGATGCATTAGAAAGGACTCTCCTGTGTTGCAGAGAATGGACAGTAGCAGGAATGTTAGTATGGGTTTGATTTTATCCTTTCTTTTCATGTGCTATTCTGATAGCTGAAAATTTGCAGCTATGATGTTTCATTATGCAGAGAAGGTTCAACTGTGTGTTTTTAAGCCAAATGTGGCTTGTTACACTTCTTAGGCAGGTAGCTGCTTTTGCTTACTTTGTATTGCATAGAGAAAAGCGCGATGAGGTTACCCAGCTCAGAAAACCTTTATGCCAAATTCTCATTCAGGTTGTTTCATATGTATCATCTTATAATAAAGGAAGAAGTACAATTCTCATCAAGAACGACATCTCTGTGAGTGGCTAGGAACAGACATTTCCTACATGGTGTTATCTGAGGGCTACCTGAGGACTACTCTAATGCTCTATGTGCTTTCTGATATCTCAATTACAACCTTTTACACCTGCTTGTACGTAGGAACTTGGATGCCTAAGGAAATGAGAAACACTCTGTCCACAAGGCTAGTGATAAAATGTGCATATGCTATTTAGGGGTGTCCTTATTCCCACCCCTGGATCACAGATATGGTCATCAGATTATCTAGCTGACATCCCAAAAGTTGCAGGGAACAAGTCTTAAGGGACAGGTGAGTTTCAGTGACATGAAATGTGGTAGACACAGACAGATGGTGGCAGGGACCATCATGCAGATATAGTGGAGGGAATATCAGAATAATGACATGCCCAGACAGGTGTCTGGTAGGTAGACTGGAGGAAGGTGAATATGGGATGGGTTTAAGGGTAGAAAAGTAGTCACATTCTAGAGACGTTTCATCTATTGCGTAATTGGCCTTTACCATAGATGATTTCTCCCTCCTTACTCAGTAAAGAAACACTAGACATTATCAAATAAACAAAAGAAAGGAGAGCCCCAGGGCCTAGTTATATATGCCAAAACACAGTAAGAAAAATTAAATGTTAAAACCTGGTCAACCTCTAACAGCTTGTTTGAGGTAGGGGTCATGAATTTAGCTTGAGGTGGGGATCGTGAATGTTCTTGGAAATATTCCTACTTGGAGTCTGAAAAGAAGTGAAAATGAGGTTGGGGAATGGAATAATTGAGTAACTATTCAATTATGGCAACTGCTGGCTAATGAAGACCTATTACAACCAAGTTTTTAATAGAAAATGTGCTAATTGACTAGGTTGGAGCTTAGAACAAGCATATGGCTAAGATGTTTGATTACCTGGTCTGGTTCCATGTCAGTGATCAACTATAACACTGTAAAAATGAGTGTTTCTATGACAATTACCAAGCTTGCTGACTAAAGGAGTGGGTGACCAACTTGAGGGATGAGTTTCTCCAATAAACAAAAAAAAATATATGATCCATTAGTCCCCATACTGTGTGACCTGGAGGCTCATCAGGGGAAATATGTTTTTTCTTGTCCCTTACTAAAAATATTCATCTTACTTTCAGCATTGGCAAAACTGTAATCAAATTGTCATGCAAATAATATTGCATAGGATTTATTTTTTAATTGGAAAGAGTATATAAAGCTATGAATCTGATTTCCTATAAAAGTGAGACAAATCAGCATAGTCTGACTAGATCTAAGCCTCGCATTCAATCTCACATAGAGACCTGAATCATTTCTGCGGTTTCTGGATGGGGCAGTCTCCATGTCAAAGCCTACCTAGTAACTTTCAGGAGATGGGTGTTTAATCATCCACAATTTCAGACAAAAAAAAGTTCTTTTCCAATGTCATTCTAAACTAAAATTCTAAACAGGTGTTTGACACTAAGGATGTAACCAAAATATTCCCCCTTATAACCCACAACTCTGATAAGACTTCCCTCGGAAATATAATGGTTACATAGCCCTTGCATGGCTTTAACAAACCCCTATTTTCTTCTTTCTGCTCCATACAATGTGCAGTCTATTTGCACCCATTCAAGACTAAATTACAGATAAAGTTACAGCAAATTTGTTTTCTCAAAAAAGCAGTCAGCCCTAATATCCCTTGAGTAATAAAAGCCTTGTCTTTCATTCAGAACTAGAACTGGCATAATTTTCTCCAAGAAACAAACTCTACTTCCTGTGACAATGAACCTGTTCTTAAAATTCTGAATGGAATACAGCTCAATTTGCAGGTGTTCAGGTATAAAGGTCAAAGGGCATTTGACCCCCCAACTGGCAATTGTTGCTGTGGTAGGTAACTTCAGTCTGCTAGTTATATCATTCTATTAGATAAGCTGCCAGAGTTTTCAGCTCTGAATTACCGAGGTAGGCTCAAGTGAATCAATAATTTATACAGATATATCTCATTCATTCTGATGGTATAAAGACACATACTAACAGCCTGTCGCAGCCATGGAACAAAGCCAGAAAGACATTATTTAAGAAGAAAGAGGGAAAAGGAAACCTATTATGTATGTGAACAAAACCATTACGTAATCATGACCTAATGGCTTATTAATTTTATTTTTCAACGATTTGAACAAACACCATGATGAGCTAAACAAGCTCTTTATGAATCTCAATAAGGTTTATCTGGTGAATGTTAAAACAACATTTAAAACTTTCATATTAATTTTAAAATAGAATATTTTACATAATAATACAGTATAAACCACTGGAAAAAATTCATGCACCTAAGAAGGTTCCATGAACTAGCTTAACTAAATCTCTCAAATATTTTATTAGTGAATTTCAGTATAAAATTACTTTTCAAAAGATGAGAATCAAATACATTTAGGAACTGTACACTAAGAATATTGTTAATATAGCCTTATGCTGTTAATCGTTACCTGGGGAAAATTATATAGTGTTTTATACACTAATACTATGACATTTTTATTAACTCATAATCCCTGTGCTAACAGTGGTGCATTAAACAAGTAATAATTAAGAGGGCAGCAAATATTAAAAATGCCTACTCTGAAATTCCTCAATCATGTTAAAGGGAATCCTCTAACATTCCTCTTCTATAAATGAGAGCATTTCCACAAACAGTGTGGTTACAATATAATCATTGATAGACCTAGATCGCTTAAATCATATTTCCATAATTTCTGGTTATTGTCCTTGAGGATTAAGGAAATTCACCATCTACAAACATGATTTAAAAATATCTCCTAGCAGCTTTAATTGTAAATACTGTTTCTTGACATATCTGGAAATTTATTTGAGGATAAAATGCATTAGAAGTTGGTCTCTTGCCAATTTTACCTCTTTGAGTTCAAGGCTGGGTATGTGCACGGCACGGACACGTGAACTAATTGCATTCAGACTTGGTTTAGGAAGATTGTGTAAAAAAATAATTACAGCAGCAAACCCACTGAGAAGGGGGATAGCAATCCGAGGTAATACTCAGGTACTTTATATAGGAAAGATGGAGAAATTATCTTTTCTCTTATTTTCTAGGGAAACACCTTGGGAAATATGGCAAATAATAAAAGTCTAAAAGGAAATAAAAGCATGTGTGGGAGAAAAAGAGAGTGACAGCAAGAGAGAGACTAATGTCGTGGCTCTACCATAAGTCCTTAAGCCTTTATGTGCAACACACTGGGGCTGCCTGCTGCAACCAGTTAACATTTCTGGCCTTTCAAGAAAATGTAACTAGTCCCTTAAAAGCAGAGAGAGGAAGGAGAAATAATGGAGTGGCCCATTTCTGACAGTCAAGAGAGAAAGGGGAAAAATGTTCTCACACTGATCTCATTAAGATGATGAGAATAATGAGTATGAATCTTATGTATGGATCTCACAGCAGATAGAGGAGGGCATAAATGTATCCCCCATTCACCCTTTTATGATGCCTATACACCACACTTATTCTCAGCTTCATCTGATACTACTGTTGGAGGTTTCTCTTACAATACTACAGCTTTAACTTCAAGTTTTGCCGCTGAAGTCATCTAAGTCAGTCACTCAACACAGCTTTATTGAGTGTGCACGAAAATGGAGGAAGACCTCTTAATGGCAAGTGAAATGCATCTTGGGTAGAACAGCCTGAGTTTATTTCCTGTCACTGGCTCTGGTAATAGATTAAAAATACTGACAGATGGCATTTTTCAGTTTATAATCTGTCCTATTTTCTAGTTCTTTAAACTTAGGTTAAATATTCCAGCCAATTAGAAGTAGACCTCAAGTATTACTAAATATGCCTTCAGTACATTTTTGGAGAGCCATGCATTTGTGACAAACACTGATAGAACATTTTTTGTTGTGAATTATCTCCTATGCTTAGATTTATTCTAGAGTATTATCTAATAATAATTTTAAGTTACATACTTTCTCATACTGATACAAACTTTCAAGGACTACATAGTTCTCAGAAACAAAAAGCTATGTTATTGTGGCCAAATATTATTTAAGTCTAAATTATCCACGGGTCCTTCTACTTTAGGACGTCAAAGCGTTTCATACAGATGATTTATCTTTCTTCTCTTCAGTATCTCTAATAACAACAAACCTGTGCACCAAATCTATAGCAAACTATACCTCACATAATTTAAATAACAAGCGGGCAATACCTTCCAAATTCAAATAGTACCTCAGAATATGCCCAAATTATTATTTCAGTACTGTCACTATTTTGTAAAGAAATATGCTATCCCACTATGTTGTTTAATTTTATACTGGAATAATTTGGATCCATATAATTTTAAAGGAAATTTAGAAAGACAGTGATACAATGAACTGAGTCACCAGTTTTTCTAAGTAATTCAAATACATACACTTTTTCCTGGCATTTATTTAGTCTAATGAAAATTTAGGCCACGGACAGGTTCATCTTAGCTACCATTTAATCAATATAGATCAATATAGGTAGTTTAAGCTGTTTAAGCAACTCAGTGAAAATATATATTTGAAAACCCGGGAAATATATTCTTAATGAGTCGACGTTTACTTTTGGGAAAAGCGTTGTTTATGCTACTTGGAGGCCAAATGATATTTCTTGTCTAAAATATGCCTTACTTAAACACATAGTGAACTCTTTATAAGAATTCATGATTACTATACACACATCTCTGCAGTGTTTTGTGGAGCTATAGTGTGATCTGATTTTCACTAATAGGAAAGTTCATCAAACATAAGATATGCACTTATTACTTAATCTGCAGGAGTAACACTAAGCAGGGTGCATATAGACTTACTACATCAAGTCAGCAATTCTAGCCCTCCAAAATCAACACATTCCTTAACAGGAAATACCAAGGACAACGAGTCCAATTTTACACTCTTAGAATTCTATATGACAATGTCAGACACCTTAATTAAGGACAATGTAACTTACAAACTTCACCTTTTTTCTCATTGCTGCTATCCTAGAAGCTTCTTACTAGTTAATGGGGGAAAAGGAGAGTTACTGTGTTAATAAGTCATTTTACCTCTTATGATCTTCTGTCCTGTAAAATAATCTCTAACTTCCCTTCCAGTTGTACCGTTCTATAACTTCCTCTGCACCATTCAAAGCCCACACAATCTCCCACCTTTAGCCTCCTTGTCTTTGCCTTAGGAAGCTGCACCATCCTGAAGCTGGGTTTGGGTTAGATGTGTTCTGGCATTTCGAACACCAAGCCAGGATTCCACTGAATCTACTTTATCCATGTGACGTTTCCATTCTACAGCTGGTACTCTACGAAGGGATCAGTAGGCCTTGTAAGTGATTCTATGTCACGATCGATGACATTTCCACCATAGAGAAATGTGTTCCAAGTCTAAGCAACTGTCTTACAAAACAGACCTCTACATTTTGTTTGGAGGTTTGGAGTCTATATGGTAAACATTCAATTTTAACTACATACCAGCCAAGATTCAAGAGAGAAATAAAACTGTGGTAGAAGTCTGATACTCTGAGAATTAAAAAATGAAGGGAAAAGTGCACACTCAGTCAAGCTAGTAGAACCTAGATTAAAGGCCTCTCTTAAAACAGCAGCCTCCTGGTTGAGGTGTGCAATAGGTTCTTGCCATAGAAGAACAAAACTCTATTTAAAAGAATTTAACTGGGAAGGGCAGTGGGGGACAGCGTAGAGCCAGAGGTTAAGAGATAAGAAAGTATAGCTAGATAGGAGGAATATGTTCCAGTGTTCTATACCCGTGTATGGTGAGTAAAATTAACAACAATTTATTGCATATTTTCAAATAGCTAGAAGATTTTGAATGTTCCCAACACAGAGAAATAAATATTCGAAGTGCTGGTTATGCTAATTACCCTGATTTGATCATTACACATTGTATATATATGTATGGAAATACCACACTATATCCCATAAATATGTACAATTATTATGTGTTAAATATAATGAAAGCAAAACAAAAAGAATTTAAACAAAACCAGATATATACTGACCCTCTTTAAGTTTTCAATGTTGTTGCCTAACCAGTAAAAGAAAATGTAGCTTTCTGAACTTCTACATTTATGAATTAATTTCCTCTGAGTGCTAGCAATCACTCTACTAATATCACTTCAAAATATAACAACTCTCTTATAGAACCAGTATATTAATTTGTGGATAATTAATGCACTCCTTTTAACCTTGGTGATCTATTATTTTAAGTTCAATAAAAAAGATTAATTGACTAAGGGAAGTGTTTAATTTGCTGACATTTTATGACAACACAGGATGAAAAATTCTTGGACATTTAAAAATTGCCTGAAGTATGATTGGTAGAAAATGTATAGAATGATTTAACTATGGAAAATGCATTAGGATTATTTGTATATAGCTATAGGGGATATAAAACATCACATATTTACATATTGTTGGTAAATTACAGTACTAAAACTTTTTTGACCTATGGTGAACTGGGTAACTTGCCATGTAGAACAGGCAGGAGAACAAGTATCTTCCCTGTTTTAAATCACTCTCCTATTCTAAATCCTTTCCCCCTTCCCTGACACTTCCAATGAAGATCTAATAGGTAAGTGAGCCTCAGGAAGTATATGTTTATACTGCTGACATAATATTCATTAAAAAATATAAAGAGTGTCTATTAGTTATAAATACAGGGCAATATATGGACAAAACCAATCAAACCCTCATAATGACAGAAGTTATCTTACTTAGTCCAGAATTCATGTGGACTTCTGGACTTCTCCAACAGGGTGCTCTTGGAATTGGGACAGAGAAGAAAACCCTCATATGGGTTTGCATAAGAGGGAAGATCAAATTCTTCAGTCTCTATGAAGCCAAACAAATACCTGTCCTTTAAATGGACTCTAATATAGTTAATAATTTTGTATGGAGATCACCAAATGCTCTTTCTCCAGACTAGTTCCCTATGGGAATAATTCATATCATATGTGAAATACAGAAAATCCAAACTAAACTTTACCACCAAGAGGATAAAAGTAAACGTAGTAGAACTTGTAGTAACCCTCATTTGGAGCATGCATTCACAGTAGGGTCAATGTGACACCCAAGGGGGTAAAAATTGGTTCTTGAGGTGGGGCGGAGCAACAGAAATCTTAGATGTCATGATGATTTGTGGCCCTCTAAAGCTCAATATCCCCTGACAAAATCTTAACCCTTAGTATTTAATTTCTCTCATTAAGTGAAATTTTTCTCCTTAGGTGAGTGAATATGAAAAAAAAAATTGAGAAACACTGATTTAAGATCAAATAAAGGCCACATTTTGTCTCTAAAATATTTCACTCCTGTCCTTAAAATGACAGCTGACTTTCATTTATCAAATCCAAATATCTATTTGCACTTTGATACGTTTTCTGTCTTTCCTTGCCTCTTAGTTTTTCTCTGATTTTCTCTTCATTATTTGAGCTATTTGAGCCAATAGCTGATGACTACTCTGTTATTGATCTCTCAATGTTACCACTTGCTGAGTGTTGGACCTCTGTTATCACAGCAAAGTACAAGATGCACCACAGAGTCGTCACTCACAGACCCACCTGTGGCAAAGCCTGCCTGCTGTGTCTATTCCCAATTCTTACTACAATTTAAAATGTGCTAAGTGATGGCAAGAGAAGGGGCAAAGGAAAAATGGGAACAACTTCCTTAATATTTCAGGTTAGCTTCTTACTTGGTAAATTAACTAACACATTCGTAATTGTAAAGAATATTTGCACACCTAGTCAAAATAGGAAAACTGGACAACAGAAAGCATTCTGCTCCTGTTTCTTAATTTTTACCTGATACAAAGGGGAATGAAAACACATGGAGAGTGAACTTAATGACTAAAGCATGTTAATGATAGGATATCTGTTATAATTTATAACCCTTCAAAAGAGTTATAATTCCTACTTTACAACATTTTACTAAAATAAATTCTATAATTAGCTCACCTATTTAAACTTTTTCCTTTGCAAAATACTTTATATCACAATATGTTGCAATGGAATATGGCCTGCCATTTTGCTCAGCATGTCTGTCCCTTACAATTGAAATCAAAATTGGAAAGTAGAACATGCTTCAGAAGACAAGAACATTGGTTTAGGAATCTGGGGACAGACAGCGAGACATCTCTGTTTTATTATAATTTTTTGATCTTTAGTCAACTCAGTTGTAAAATATTGACCATGTAACAATTTTTAAAGGATCTTTTAAAGGTCTGGGGGCTGAAACTACCAGATAAGTAATGCAAGAAGGAAGCTGGAAGTGAAGTGGGGCAGCATCCATACAGCCAGAAAAAACACACCGAGGCTTTGGTGTCCTCCACCACCCCAACTTTCATTCACAGCACCACTGAGGCACATGAGAAGGCTAATTCTTAGATTCAATATGGCATCATACTTACGCTGGTGATATTTGTGATTTTTTGAGTATAACATAGCACAATAGCACTATACCTGAGAAAAAATGAAATCATTTTCTTTTCCTCAAATCACTCACAGAAGAAAAGTTTTCCAAATTACGGCATTCTACTACTTCCCATGTTACAGGACAAAGGCAGAAGAGCAGAGATCATAGAAAACATGAGTGTGACCTGCTACAGAGATTAAATTCTTCTTCTTGTAAATGCAAAATAAAATTTAGGAGAAATACGCCTTTCAGAGAATAGCAGACCCTGTGGCTTATGTGATTATCTTCCTCCAAAGAGCAGAAAGCACTTTTGCTGATATCTATTAAAATAAACAAAAAAGGGCATTGTCATCATTTAAAGTGAACAAAACGCTGATTTGAGCCAAGTGCTGCATTGTAGATTTAGCAGACACAAAAACAAAACAAAAATAACTTCACAATTAAATAGGCCCACAAACTGAACTACACCTCACTCCTCAGGAAGGATTAGAGAAAATGTTTTGTCCTATTATTATCTGGTTTGCTAGTTTGCTACATTTCCTAAGATTCACGGTTGATTTTAGCCAATAGTGACCAAACCTGAAACCTGGCTCACTTGTACATTATACTCTTTGGGGGCCTTTTATAT
The DNA here is from genome assembly GCA_963573385.1 of Cacajao melanocephalus. Taxonomy (NCBI): domain Eukaryota; kingdom Metazoa; phylum Chordata; class Mammalia; order Primates; family Pitheciidae; genus Cacajao; species Cacajao melanocephalus. Next base: position 32,629 of record CAUYLG010000292.1, on the reverse strand, counting down.
AATTGCAGGAATTTATATGCAATGCTTTGTGAAAGGCAATGCTTAGGAAAACCTAATTTACAATTTTTCATGTAATTCTGGACAACATTTGAAAAACCTTCTTCTCTGGAGTTGAGATAAATTTGGGGACAAAATATATTTTGAGTAGCAATTTGATGCACTAGCATGTCCAGATAAATTGAGTGCACAGTCTATTTACTAAAAAGAAAATTGTAACGTAAGAAACTTCTAAGTGTCAATACTTCTTGACTTTGTAAAACAAATTTGGGCAACTTTAAAAATATATAATCTTTTAAATCAGTGAAATATTATATAAGTTTTCTTCTTCCCTTACTTGCACATTTATGAGAAAATGTTTAACATAGCTTCTATATTTGTATATATTAAATTGGAAGTATTGCTTAGTAAGCTTAGTAAGTACATATGTCACGGGAAAACATACATGAAGAAAGATGGGCAAAAAGGCTTAGGAGTTTATATTTACAAAATTTTAGGGAAATTCATGAGTATCACAGTAAGATCATTTTGCCTTTGTACTTGTTTCTTTGGTTTCAGGAGTACTTCTCTTTTGCAGTTGTGGAGAAAGTTACAAAACTTACGTCTAAAACATTTCTAATTTCTGCTCGCGCTTAAAAAAAAATTGTAGCAGTAACAACAAAAACTCTTCCACAAAAATCATTTGAAAATTGCCATAGACTTGAACCATAATTCTGTTGGTGTGGTAGTACTACTGTCTTTTAAATTTTCAGAATAGAAATTTCTGTTGTAAACTTAAAATGACCGTCAATATGTTCAGTGTAATTATCCTACATTTCATGGTGCCTTAATGTGAATATTAAGACTTAAACTACAGGTGATGTAGACATGCCTTTGTTTTCACATTGATATTTCTTCTTAAGCAATTCTCCCTTTTTGAGCCTTGATGATGAAAGCCACTTTAGATGTTCTTAGGGTTTGTAATAACTTAAAAAAAATCTATATGTTGTTTAATAGCAGCAGACTTTCCGCACAGGAAGGAAGTACATGATAAGGTGTCTGTAGGAGCCTATTGTCTTTGGTCATTGCATTACATTCCCATTGCCTCTGCAAGTCCAGTTCCTCCTCCTTTGCTGTGCTTCCTCCATTTTTTAAAAAATCACTTGGCTATACAGAGCTGCCTCATGTCATTCTTTGCATACATCATCTTTGTTTTTTCTCTCTTCTGCATAATGGCCCAGCTTTCTGGGAGTAGCTGTTGTCCCGAATGTGATCCTTTACTAAAATGGGGATTGAATAAAGGTGAAGCACAAATTATCTGGAAGCAAAGGAAAACCAGGCATTTGAAAAGGACCCAGAAAAAAAAACAAATAATGAACCAGAGTGGCTTCGATGAATTGCTGTGGAGGGAATTCTTGGTTTTGACACAAAAGGAACACATGAATACCAAGGAAAACCTAGGGAGAGAATCTCAGTAGGAAACCTGCCTCGTAGGCTGCTCAGGACAGACGGCTGAAGCCAGTAGCCCTCCAGATATGAACAGAAAGAAATGTATTTTATGACTAACAGTTAAACATTCAAACATGCCGTTTTTGGAACACAAGGTACTTCGAGGAGTTGACATCCCTTCATAATTCATGTTCATTGTTCCTCTAAGTAAAATATGTGTCTCCCTTTAGTTATTCTGTTAGGAATTGTACCTTAAAGGCAAGAGGACATTTTTGATAATGCACATCTTAAGACTTTTCATTAAAGTACCAAATTTAAATTCTACCTTTTTGTGCACTCTGACATTTTTGTCTGGCATTTTCATTAATTTTGCGACATACATAAATGTAGCTGAAATGTTAACTGATCAATACTTTGTCTCTCTCATGTAGCACTAGCGCTCCGTTCCCCAAGGACCACACAGCAGAACAGAAATTAAATGTGTAAAATATCAAATGTTAATGTTAAACACAGCAGCACTTACTGTATAACGACAGAAAAGGCTAAAACAATTCCAAATGGACAGATGGTACCACAAATTATCTACAATCACATTTAAAGATTAAAGTTTGTCCTGTAAAATAATTCTCTGACGCACACTGAAGTGTGTCCTTTTACTGATAGCTCAGTTGTCCAATTATTTTTGTGCTCATTACAGTGAGAAATGACAGTACTGAAAAGAAAGAGAAAATGTGCGCTCTTTCTTCCCCCGTGTTGCACCCACTGACATCCACAAGAACACAAACGTCTGGTCAAGAGCCTGATGAAAATTAGGCCCAATTTATGAGACATTTCCATGTCTACAATAGATGATTCCCAAAGACGAGCAGTGCCTTCTGTACCACACATGTCTGTGTTCATTCTTAGGCAGACAATATTCACAGTAAAATTTTAAAACCGAATGCACTGCACACAAAATAAGCACAGGCCCAGAAACGTGTCTGCTATATTTTATCCAACACCTTCCAGACCAACGCCTGTCTCTAATACCATCAGCCGGCTTTGACTCTTCCCTACGGCAGAGAGGTAGTGTTAGAGCTGAGGCTGTCCCGAGCCTGCATTTCTTGTGCTACTTTAATCGACATAGGGATTTTAAAAAATTGTTTTCCACTTTTATTATTCTACATTTATTTTTGGACAGTAAGTAAATTAGAAAAGTTAAAATAGAATAGAAAAAAGGCACTTAAACATTATGAAGTTTACTGGCTTGGGCCTAAAACCAAGTCACATGATAGAAATGCCTGTGCTCTGTGAGGTGGCTGCATTTATAAAAATGTGGGCCAAGTGGAACCGATATCATGATAATAGACCCGTGATCCATCAACACGGCATGATGAGAACAATATGTCTGTAACAATGGGGTACTGCTCATACCCTTCTCCTAATGGAAAGCTGTTCTTTTCAATAAGCTGGCCTAAAAAGTCTCTAGTTATGCAATGAGATCGTTGAAACATTTCATTTTTAAATATATAACTTAATATCCACAAGAGGAATAAATATCCTAAGTATTTTTTGTTTAGAACTGCTGTGATATTAAAATTACAAGGTATATATATATATATTTTAAAAGCTCTTTCAGAAAGGAAATAATATCTGCTGTGTGGCATTGGGCAAGCTACTTAACCTTTCTGTGCCTCAGTTTCTTCCTTCTCCGTAATGGAAAACTAACATGTCTACTTCTCAGGTTGCTGGGAAAATTAAATTGGCTAATACACGTAAAACAATTCCCTGACACATACATAGTAAGTGCTTAACAAATATTAGTGGTTGTTTTTGTCATTATAAGGAGATTTTTATGTTAGAACTTAATCAGAGGTTAGAATAAATGACTGACAAAGAATTATGAAGTAGTTTAGAATATAAATGAAAACTGCAGGAAAATTTGCTACAATAGTACTAAGCTACGTTTATCATGATTTAATAACTAGCTTCATTAGAGCAAACCCTTATTTATCTGGCATCATTGAAGAATGAGTTTCTACACATAAAAAAAAATTTAGATTAACTGGTTGGTACATAGTTTGATGAACTGATTCTGTCAGCCATTTATACTGGGAGCTTACTAAGTGCTAGAGACTGCAGGTGATGCTGGAGGACCAGGCTGAAAAGACAGTGTCTCCATTCTCATAGAACTCCCAGTGCAGGTGTAATAAATGACATTTGGTTTTGTTATTAGTTGTTTTAATCACATTCAATAGAATGTGATTCAGAGCTGCTTTTTTCCAGTGAAACACAGGTAATATTATGGGTTCTTCTCTAAAGTACTCTTATTGTGTGTTCACGTTGTAGTTTGTGTTCTCTTTTTTCACCATCAGTGTCACCAGGCCCTTTCCCACCTTTATTATGCCTGACTCCCTCTCTTTTTTTTTTTTTTTTTTTTTTTGTTAAGCCTCTTGCATTCAGTGTGTATTTCATAGGACTGAATCCGTCAGACTGACTACCAGCTAAGAGAAATATTATTACATTTCTTCTCCAGGGAAGTTTGACCCCCTTACAGTGGACACATGCAAGTAATACTATGTAAATGTACCTAAGTTGGTCAGAATTTCAGTATCTGATTTTCTTTTTTAGAATCAAAAGGAAATTGCAAAAAAGGCTGCCATCTTGAATTTCATTTTATGCGGGTGACCTCCAGAAGTCAGAAGTTTATGAAGACTTACACAATACACTTCAAAGTGTTCAAAATGAATGTTGCTGAACAAATAATACAATTATATACATTTCTCTGTTTTCAAATTTTACAAACGGCTGGGAGAAATGATTTTGGAAGCAGTGAATCAAAAATGGCAGCACGATCTTTTCAGGAGAATTTATTTTTTTTGCATCTGTCATATGACCCCATAGAACCTGGAAGTAATAGTATAAAATAGACGTAGAAACTCAACATCTTTTTTCCTCAATGTCAAAGAGCCTCTTGGGTAGGGAAAAATCAGAATAAAGTTCGCTTAACAGTAGCACATATATTTATTATGAGAAAGAGCTACGAAAAGAATATTGAGAGAGACAGAGAGAGAGAGAGATTTTTTTTCTCTAAAACTTAATGATAATGACAATCGCTTTCTTCAGGGAGACAACAACATGTCTATGGGAAGCAGGCTGCCTAACTTTCTGGTAACTTACAACACAAAGGGACATACACACTCTTTGTTCCATGTGCTCAGACATTAATGAGAGTCCCATACAAGGCCTGAGAGGAAGACAGAGCTCAAAGTACTAAACAGATGTGCATACACTCATTTGAATGGTAAAACTAAAATGTTGATTTGTTACTATAATTAAGGCTCTTCTTGTAAGCCCCCATAATAAAGTTGTATTCTGCTAAACTGGCAACTATAAGGAAGCATAAGGTACTCATATTCGAACAAACATGAAAATAAAATAAAGGATTTCAAAAGAACGACTCTACTTTAACTTCAAACTGAAATCCTGAATAAGCCAAAATAATGTGAAAGAAGAAAATCCCAGCTAAAGCTCAGAGCAAAGTATTCTTTTGGATTTTCTAGCCCTGCCAGTTGGTCTCATCAGCAGTTTTTAAATAATCAAAGTAAAAGGCCACAAGATGAACATATTAAAGGACTTTTTGGATCTATCGAATTCTCACTTGTGACTTGTTTAAAAGCTAGAATCTCAGAAATAATAAAACATCTCTTAAATAGGTCACATCCACTTCCAATTGAATCACATGTTAAAGCATTACCAAGCAGCATTATAGCATTCTGCGACCAATGATTTTCATATCTTGAAAACAAAAAATAACCATAGAACAAATACAATCAAATTGAGGATGGTCAAGATTATTACTATTATTATTTTTCACATGGAGTACTTTTCTTGGCTGTCCTATTGGGGTTTGGAATTATGCAATATGTAAAATTTTACTTTTTAACTGTCACAGAGAAAATGATACATTGGCTGAGATGTCTTGCGTTCCGGAAATCTGAGGGGGGAAAATGTATTCTTAGACTCAGACCTTGTACAATCCATCAGGTTCCTGCCCACGGCAAATCTGTCCAGTCAAGTCTTAAAATAGGAGTTTTAAAATGGCCACATCAACATAACTGTTACTATAGCCACAGAAACATGCAGCTATGATTACTGAATTTAATGAATAACAATGTAAGTAATACAGTATGATCATACCACAAAAGCGGCGAGACTCCTTGGAGGTGAATCCCAATCAAAGCAACTATTAACGTAGTACGCAGCATTTACCAGCACCATAACACAACGTTTCATTCTGATAAAGTTTCTTAGTAGCAGCTGTAAGGAAAATGAAAATATTATTATAATATGCAAGACTAAAAACCATCAGATATACCACAAAATTTTTCAAGCTTATTGTGACTTAAAAGGATTCAGAAAGTTAATAAAGTTACAAGAACATACCAAACAATTTGGCTCACAAGTTAAAGAATTTATTTCTGAGAAAGTGGAAAGAACTGCTTTTTTAACTAAATATAATTTTAAAAGTAATGTTAACATGTAGGTTGAACTACCTTTGCTCACAAGAAAAAAAAATTTCTAACAGACTAATTTTTTTTCCCACTTACATACTATGTACTTTTATTAATTTTAAACTCTTAAATCTTATTGGGGTTTTAAGATTCATAGAATGGTTTAATTTCAAGATATTTCAAAGTGAAGCTGGAATGTATTTATTTAGGGTCTTACAGAAAAACCTATCCAGAATTGCTTCCTTATAGACAACAAAATTTTTTCACCATTTTAGTGGAATTCTTTCCATTCTTACTATCATTCTATCACTCTATCTATCTATCTATCTATCTATCTATCTATATCTCTCCCACAATAAATTTAACCTATATTTTCTCATTATTTTTTTCTAATTTTGGAAGTAAGGAAAAATGTATGGTAACCAAGTACTTTACAAAACCTCTTATTAAAACAAGTATATGAAAATTGATATAATTAGAAATTAAAATTTGAAATTAAAATTTAAAATTAACACATGAACACAGCTGTAAAAAAGAATAGCTCATGTACAATTTGATGATTCAAAAATACCATAGCTATATTAATAATTAGAATAATTGTATGTCTGCAAGTTAATAATTTGCTATTTTCAAATATACTTCAATGCTGGTATGATATTTTAAAGAAGTAATTATCAAAGTTTACTGAAGTCATATGGAAAATATATATATGTGTGTAAATACAGACACATGTATGTGCATGCCAGCTTTGACAAGTTGCTAAAATTGAAATTCCTCGATGGCAAAGTAGAGTCTATTACTTTTCCTTCTTTGCCCCTATCACTTTACATTAAGAACTACTTTTATTACTTTTATGTATAATTGTGAAGAAATGTTATTTACATTTCTACTTAGATATTGCATTTGTAACTCATATACTGCCTTTAAACAACCAAATGCTCCATTGTTTTGCTGAATTTATTAGATTAAAAGTAAAAATATATTTAGGCTTCTAATATTATAAAAATTATGAAATATTTCAAGGCACAAATATGTTTAGTCAACTTTTTAGCTGTAACAAATACATTTTAGTTTTTCTCTGTGAATTGGATGTAAATGTTTTTTAAAAGGGGTGATTTAGCACTTTTAAAAACTTGATATTAAGCCCAATTAAAAATGATAAGCAATAGACATCAAGCTCAACTTAAATTTCCTTCATGATAGAAAAATCAGATTTCCTGATTCTAACTTTCTTAGCTAAAAATAATAAAAGTTTGCTTCTGAAAGATCATAGTTAAAATCTAATTAGCAGGAAAGTTTCCCTTAGAAGATGGAGCCCCTTCCCATCTGGATTAGAGGGAAGAGCTTATGCTAGGCTCGATTTACACACACCTGCATCATACCTGTGGGTGGTCTGGACATATATTTGAACCTCAGCTTTTGGTGTTCTCATTTTTTACACATTCCACGGCAATCAAATTGCATTTTATGTTCAAATGATCATTCTTTTGCTAACGCATGAATACATATCCATTATATGCATCACCTACAGTATCCCCTTTCCTTTCTGACCACCCCCATCCAATTTATTAGTTTGGTATTGTCCTTGTTTGATGTTTTAAAGAAAGGAAGGAAGAGAGAATAAGAAAGAATAAAAGAAAGCCCCATTTTCAATAAGTAGATGATCAAAAATTCCAGTCTTCCCCCCCTCCATACCTTTAAAGTTTATTTGAATTTACTTAGATGTTTTACAGATCGAATCAGGTCTTCCCAGAGGGATTAATGTTTTCTTGCCTTTTTTTTTTTTTTTTTTTTTTTTACCTGTTTAGAGAGTCTGTTTTCCTCTTCAATGTACTTCTGTTCTTTGGGTATTAATGTTCGTAAGCTGGCTTTCACCTATACATCAACATATGTGTCTGTTACGGATTAATATATTACAAATGTTTACAAGTTTTTCACGCGGTTCAATTTGCAATAATCTCTAAAGTTTCAAAGTCCTGGCTGCTGTGCTCATAAAATATAAATGTATACAGTTGCACATGCATGCGCTTCCCTTTCTTATGCCGGCAGGCAGCGGCCAGAACACAACCACAGCAGCAGTCGCCAACTAGAACAGAAAGTGTGGGTGTGCCAGGCAGTGGCAGAAGCGTATTCTCCAGGATACATCAAGGTTTAGAGAAAATGAGGAATGACAGAAATTCTCTACAAATCAGGAACAAAAGCTTTCATGAAACTGAACTCTTTAGCAGTACAAAAAAGCCAAAGTTAAGACTTACAGCATTAAAAATCACATCTATTTCAAGATAGATGACCCCCTTTGTTGGCCCTGTCAGCTGCTTGTTTTTCAAGACGTAGGCTTTCTGTTCACCATTTTGAATCTGCGGGAAAAGGACATGACAGCCGTCTGTCTCGCGGTCTCCACTGAATACACTCCCTCAGTGACCTTTGACCCGCAGCTGCTGAAACTGACAGAGAACCCAAAACAACTGTGGCAATTCTGACAAGTACCTGTTCATTACCAGGATCAAGTCTGTCAGGAAAAATTAACTATCATGGGATTCAACATGGCCGTGAATTGAGTATGTTAAAATTTTTAGTGTTCTTATTACAGACCTTGGTTGAGAAATGACAGACACAGAGCTAAGAGTTTTCTTTTTTTTTTTTTTTCCGTGAGCAAAAGCAACACAGAACAGTGTGTCAGGTGAATAAAACTTACAGACAGCAATGGTATAGCAACTTTGCCCAGAAAGTCAGCACTTCGATCCCGATCTTCATCATAAACTGTCACTTCAAGAACTGAATGGATATCTTTAATGTTGCTGCATAATAAATATATGTAAGAAAAAAAGAATTTCATCAGTGGGAAACAAGAACAAGAATGGTTTTGAAAATTTAGACAGCTCCAGCTGATTTTGTGTGTGTGTTTGTACACATGCTATTTGCATACACACGTACACAAGGTAGCTTGGTATCTGACAGAATTTCCCATAATGCACCTAAGTCAACTACAGTGATGGTTCTATTATCTGCAACTTTAAACACCATTGCACTTTCAAATTATCATCTTTTAATGAAATATAATTTCCCATCTGAATGGGCACAGAATAAGTTATTTAAGAAATCAAGAAGTAGCACAGGTAGGTTTTAGACTTTTCCTTCTTCTAATTATCACAGTTCATACCTTTTCATTACCCTCACATAAAACACCACCAGGTTTGATATCAACAAGAGTTACAGTGTATTTTATATAATTATTCTTTTTTATAATAATAGGACATCTCTTGTTTGTTTATAGCTCTCACCAAATCATTGATTTAGTTTATGTTAGATTTATAGTAAAAATTCACAAGCACAGAAAACAGAATGGAGAAAATGGAACATATAGTTATTGTACCACCCTGGAATTTAGAAATTAAGTAGTGTTCCATTACGTTCCAAAGATAACATATGTTAATAAACAACTGTGTGAGCTCTTCATATTTTCGTTTCTGGAAAGTAAGTGCAAATTGTTGACAGCATTTATTCTTTGATCAAACTGTTTACCAAGAAAACATGAATTAAGAGGAAACAATAAAGTGAATATATTCATTACTGAAAAATTGCAACCGCATGAGAGGAGAGGCTTTATCAGGGCACAATCAATTAATGGCTTTGATAATAATCAAACCTATTCATTCAATTATGCATTCCAGAGAAAAACACTCTCTGCAATCTTCTTAGGAGTACAAGTCTCCTGACCAGGCTTTTATCTCTTACAAAAATGTGGCATTCCTTAAAAATACATTGGTCAGACAGTTAAAGCTGTTAGTTACTGGTTCTTAAGCAGAGACATAATAAATTAATGAAGAATTTCACAGTTTTTCATATACAAAAAAATAGAAGTATGTTAGAAAACTTTAAAGAAGTGCTTCTGTTTGGAGAATTTTCCTTTGTTCAGAGTTCATTTCAAAAGCCCCCTTTTAAAACCGAACACAGGAGTTACTATAGTGTAGCATTGGCAGCTTTTACAGTGTATGATTGAAAAGATTTACAAACTTTTTAAAACAAAAGGAAAATTAACTCAAAGGGTGTTTTGGTATCTAGGACAATACTTAATATTCTCATTGTGCTAAAATGAAAGGAACCAAAACTAAAGCATCTGCCTAATTCGAGACTGGATTGTTTGCTGATTTCAGCAATGGAACAAATAGAGCTTTGTCTTCCTTGGTGTCAATGCAATTGGGAAGAATTTCAATAGAAAGTATAAAAGGAAGAAGCACTATGGCGATTTAGTTAATGGGAACAAAATCCTTAGCCAAATCATATAAAAGCACAATTTTAAAAAATGTCTGTGAAAACAAAGAAAAACACCATACCCTTTTCCCCAGGTTTCACTTTCAGAAAGGTAGGAGGAAAATTCATTGTTGCTAGCAAAGGCAGGCCAGATGCATTGAGTTGTGAATCAGTTAAGAATAAATACACACATTAAAAAAAAAAACACCCAAAAATAAATTGAATTTAACACAATTTTGGATTCGGAGCCCAAAGTAATGCCTACTTACAATGTGAAGACTTTGTTCCACTCAGGATTGAGATTTTTGTAGACAGTATGTGTTAACAGTCTATCGTTGTTCAGTTCTACCACACAAAATGGGTCGCTTTTTCCTACAAGAGATTTTCAGTAAATATTTTTAGTGTAAATGGCACCCACAGTTCACAGAGTCAAGATGATGACCATATCTCTTTTGCAAAAAAGTTTTATAGTAAACAAAAAAGTGAAGTACAATTTTAAAAATTAAAAAAAGAAGCCACCATCAAAATAGAGCTAGATGTAACTGGTTGATGTTAGCAATTGTTGTGATTCATAACAATTTAGAGCCTGAAAAAAGTAAAAGAGACAAAATTATATAGCTGGCACTTCAATTTGCAATTTTTTTAAAACAAAAATAATTCTATAACTGGCAATTATGATGCAGAATGTGATGCATGTCCACCCCTAAATCCGTTTTTACTGAAATCTGGAAGAACTGTCTGAAAAGTTCAGCCCATATCCTCTAAGGCATATATTTTTTTCAACTCATCTGATTCATTATTAACTTGTAACAGGAATTTCTAATCACGTTTATTTTGGAAAAACTACTATATTGCAGAATTAAAATATTTTAATTGGACCAAGATTGAGTTACTTTCTTCTGAGATATCTATGACATCACAAGAAGGTAAATTAGACCCTCTGAGGCAGAAAAAAAAATCTACTATTTGAAACTAAACATCAACAACTAATATGCATGTTAAAGAGCAGAATCCTTTTTTTTTTCTGTTCACTGCAAACAAAGGATTTGGAAGTTATAATCTGTATATAGCAACTGTGCCCTGCCATACTCAAATCTCATCCTTGAGGCAATTACATTTTGTGAAGTCCTCAATATTTTTGTAATATTATGCCCTGTATTCTAAGAACCCATAAAGTCAGAGGCTCTATGGGGGCAGCATTAATGATATTAGTGCAGCATGTAATTTGTTTGATACCTTATACAAATGACAATGAAATCAATATTTAGACAAAGCTGTCCAGAGGTCACATCTTTTAAACTACAATATTGATTTAGACTACATAAGAGGTTAATGTGCATATTATTAACTTTAATGATAAAGAATAATTGTTTTAAATGCATTGTGAATTGTAGTCACAGTAGTTTACACTTCTGCAAAAGCTTAAATATCATTGAAGGTTTTCAATTAAATTTTAATGGGAAGGAATTCATTAGCTATCAGTGACAGATAAGCTATGTATTCCCATACAGCAGTGTATTTACTTTCCATATTGCAATTCTTAAAGTGAGCTGTACTAACTTTGACTCACCTTTAATTTATTAACTTTATATTAAAAAAGAGATTTAATATGTGTGTGTTAGTTCAGTGGCCTCATATAACCCAGGATAACTGCATAATTTAACATCGTGGTAGTCTTCTCAATTTTGGGTCTTGAGAATAATTTTAGATAAAGAATAGAGCACTACAAGAGTACCAGCTCTTATAGGTCTGGTGAAAATTGTACATCTGGGTGAGGATCGGTATTATCGTTTTTCCTCCAATCTTCTTTGTCCTCTTGCCTACATGTCACTACCCTCACTTCCAACTCACACACCCCATGAGAGATAGTGTTCAAAAAAGAATATTTTGTTAATTAAAACACACTGCAATAGGTTTTATTTGGCACACTAGCAACTTTATCTTTTCCCATAGAATTCGGATATAAGCATAAACAGGCAGATTCAAATGGTTTTCCAAATACAGTTAAATGTAAGATTCTAGGTAACACCTTTTAAAATAACTGTACCACATCTTAGGCAGTTAACAGGTCACCGACATGGGAAAAGCTGGGTAATGTTTTGACTGCTGGTTCACTCAACTAACAAATATTTATTACTTACCATGTACCAGGCAGTGTTCTATTTGTTGGGGAAACAGCAGTGAATTAAACAATTTTTTTAAAATCCCTGACTTCATGAAATTTACATTGAAGAAAAAGACAGACAATAGATATATTTTACAGTATCTTAAATACTATGGGGAAAAACAAAGATGGGAAAGGTAACGGAGTGTTGGTGTGTATATGCAATTTTTAAAAGGGCTGCGGGGAAAGTTGTGTGAAGACAGTGACATGCAGGCAAAGAAATAAAGGAGGTGAGCCTTGGGTGACCCAGAGGAACTCTCTGTGGAAAGATCAGAGAAGTGCCTGCGCCAGGCATTTCCAGGAATATCCAGGAAGCCAGTGTGGCTGGAGGAAGGTTTTGGGGAGATCGGATCGGCAGGGGATTGGAGAGGCAGTAGTAGGTGACACAGAGAGGTCTGGAAAGAGTGGCAGGTCTCTGAAAAAGCTTGTATTTAACTCTAATTAAGCGGGGAGGTTTTGAAGGATTTGATTGAGGAGTGACATGCTCCGATGGCCGCTATTTGGAAAATAAGGTAGAGAAAGGACAATGGAAGGGTAGGAAGAAGAGTTAGGAGGCAATTGCAATAATCTAGGTGGTGGGACGTGGTTAGGTTCTGGCTATATTTTGAAGGGAGAATCATCAGGATTTGCAGATGTCAATATTTAATCATCTAATATACCCTCATATTATTATTTAATGCTGAAAAACAATTCATTGAGCTTAGCCAAGCCAGTTATTTTTTTTTTCCCAAGGAGAATAAGCATTCAACAAGGTGCTCAGACTAGATATCTCTAGAATCTGACAAAGAGGAAAGTGTAGGTTAGGGAGAGAGCAGGCCATTTATGATTACTTTCTATTCATCTTTTCCTTCTGAAAAGTTATGTTTTTTTACAGTTATCAGTAATGGATGCCAACATCAGGTCTTTCCACACTATGTTATGTTTGACTCATTTAGGAAGTATCTTTCTGTCACTTCATGATTCAAGGGCAATTAAAAATTAACAGCAATTTCAATCAAAATAATAGTAAGCGTACAACATCAAATTTTGTAAAGTTTTACCACTAAAAAGCAAGGAATACAGTTGTATTTTAAAACAGTGACTACACATAGTTAAAATGCTTATCTGGTTTGCTAAATAGTGTTTTAAATGACTGGCTTTTCAGATCTAAATTTTGCAGGCTTGATTATCTGCCACTTAAACAAACAAAACCAATCAGAGAAATACTAGTGATGGACCTAACCATTAATTATCTCCTTAATTATTCCTTCCTTTTATCCTTTTATCATTCCATTTAGGCCCTACGATAGGCTGCTCTGCTTGCTGAGAGTACCTGGGTTGTGGGGTTGACGCTAGGATGAAGTTGATGTCTCTAAAGTGCACTATATTCTGCAAAGTTCCGGACAGTGATACAAAGCAGTCCTCCGTAATGTTTTCATTCAATACCGTGTGGCTAGAAGTGCAAAGAATGAAGGCAGCATCCAAAATTGAAGAGTATTTTGCTTCTGATAACTTTTGAGAGCCTAAATATATGAGAACACAGATTATATGATCTCTTGTCTCCCTCTCACTCATTTTTGTCACAAGACTAAAGCAGACCTGTGGGTAACAACTGGCTCTTCCTGAAGCTCCATTATTTTGGCTAAAAAGAGTCAATCCCTCTCCTTAGCAACGCTAGAAACTGGAGAATTTGGTTCAGATAGAAAATAGAAATGGTGGCAGTGCTAGGTGAGGGCAGGGTGCTGTGAGGTTGATTGCTTTAACTGCCATGACAGCTAGGAAGGAAATTGGCGTTCCTTGAGGACACGGCAATTTTCCATGTTGACAATTTTCTAGAGAGAAATAGGAATGCTTTTTGAAGCATTCATTACTTATTGAGTGGCTGCTCTGCTCACCCCGGAATTTTAAGTATCATTAAGACATAGTCTAGCTCTCAAGGCATGCACAGTTTCGAGGACATGATAGACATGTAAATACACAATTATGATGCAGAGTTGTAAGGACCGTAATAAAGGTAAGTGAAGGGTGCAACAGGAGCAATGAGAAGGAGGCATGTCATTCTATAACTCTAGAACATAAAGAAGGAAGGGAAGCCAAGACTTTTCCAGCTATGACTCTGGTGATCCATGGTGCTTGTACTGCTTGATCACAGCACTTTTAAAAGCAAAGGACAATGACATAAAAAGTAGACTGACATTTTAGGATTAGGAATATTTTGCTTAAATGTATTTGTATATCCCTTTAATAGTCTCTATAATACAAAAACCTAGATGTGTGTTACCTAATCGCTATAAACTAGATACATAAAAATATTACATTAAGACTGATATATTTATCTATAATCTAGTTAAATAACTAAGGGCTATTTTTTCCTATGGATCTTTATTTTTTTAAAAAATCTCCCATGAGAATTAACACTAAAGAGACTCTTTTATCCTAACTCATAAAACAGAATCTATAACAGATTTTAAAGCATATAGTCTATTGTCCCGATCCTTTTTTGGGATCTTTATTTTAAAAAAAATCTCCCATGAGAATTAACACTAAAGAGACTCTTTTACCCTAACTCATAAAACAGAATCTATAACAGATTTTAAAGCATATAGTCTATTGTCCCGATCCTTTTTTGGGGGTGAAAAGCCATTCATACAACAATAAAACAAACATCAGAATTGTCTCCAATGGGTGTCTTTTCTGGCAATCTTCAAAACAGCACCAAGGATTAAATGGGGTGCACTGACTGCCTAATTCTCTCTCACTCTTAGTCCTTGCTCTTTGAGGTCGCAACACTGACATATTGATAAAGGACTGTGGGAAAGTCTGTACCGCCCTGCTCACTTGCTACCTGTTTTGTGGGCAAGTGGACGACTTCAGTTTGTGCAAACTACTGGTTTGCACATTAAAGTTACTCAAAAGATAGTGAATGATATTCTTGCTCCCAGAATAGAGAGTTAATCCTGATCCACCAGTGGTGGGCTTTGTCCGGGGTCATTTTGCTGCTGACAAGTAGCACAGTTTGCTGGGTGTGATGTGTTATAAAAACGTGTGTGTATGGGGACCCAGTGACCACCTCTTTGTTGCCATGTCTGAAAACACAGAAGGCTTTCAATAGAATGGAAAGCAATTCATACCCACGGGGGCCTTTTATTTTAGGCCTACCTTGCACAAATTAGGTTCTTTTGTTTAATTTTCTCAGTTGCCACAGTTTGAAATGACTATATTTTAATCTTTTTTTAAAAAAATAATCAAAGTTGCCATCTGTCCCTTATAGAAACTGGAATTTCAATCATAACATATAACAATGTTATAGTTGAGGGAATTCCATAGCGTCCATCAGAACAGAAAGCAACGTATGTTGAAGACATCTTCCAATCCTCCTTTTATCGTTGGAGATGAGGCTTTGACCTTATCCTTTTCCATCAACTGACCTAAACATATTTTAAACAGCTGACTGGTAGAATTACATTAACTCACACTCTTAACAAGGTCCCTACTGGGTCTGATTCTGGGCCTGAATAATTAATAATAATAGGGCTTCTCTTTTCTCACTGAGTCGTGAAGTAGATTTCATTATGGCAAGAAAATTGACACCCTAGCTGGGCGCGGTGGCTCACGCATGTAATTGCAGCACTTTGGCAGGCTGAGGTGGGCGGATCACCTGAGGTCGGGAGTTTGAGACCAGCATGGAGAAACCCGTCTCTACTAAAAATACAAAATTAGCTGGGTGTGGTGGTGCATGCCTGTTATCCAGCTACTCGGGGAGGCTGAGGCAGGAAAATCGCTTGAACCCAGGAGGCGGAGATTGCAGTGAGCCCAGATGGTGCCATTGCACTCTAGCCTGGGCAACAGGCGTGAAACTCCGTCTCAAAAAAAAAAAAAAAAAAAAAAAATTGACACCCTAGAGTTGTGGCTTTCAACCTACTAGATTAATACTTTTTTCATATTGAAGATTTTGCAATGTCCTCTTTACTATCCTGAAATAAAACTGACCCATATACAATTTCAAATTTTCATATAATGTCAGAACTCTATTATAAAGGAGGACTAAACAGAAAGTTGTTTATAATAATATCATATATTGATTTATTCAACAAATATTTATTGAGTGCCTACTATGTTCCAGGCATAGGAACAAAAAAGGGAAATATCTTCCCTATCTTAGAATTTACTTATAGTGGGAATGGGGGAGAAAGAGAATAAATACTGAACATAGTTACTAGATATATTGTATATTAGAGAGTAATATATGTTAATTTAAAAAAACAGAAAAAAAATAAAGTAGGTAAACGGGTTTGAAGAGGGTAGAGGAGAGGGCAGTTCTTATAGATTTAATTGGGGTGGCTGGCATAGGCCTCATTGAGAAGGTGAGGTCTGAGCAAAGAACTGAAAGAGGTAAAGGAGTAGCCAAGTAGAAAAGTGGAGAAAAGTGAAGAAACATTTCTGGAGAAAAGTGATCCAGGTAGAGAAAAAGCTAGATCAAAAGCCTGGTGTGCTCGAGGCCTCTGATACTGGGGCAGAGTGAGCAATGGGAAGATTAGTAGATGTCAGAGGAATAATGGGGAACAAGGTCATTAAGTGCCTTGGTATATACTGTGGGAAATGGCAGCGATTTGCAAGGCTTGAATCAATAATACTATGTATTTCAGGATGCAATCTAGGCTTAGACAATCATGAAACAGATTTTAAACCTATATCAATGTCTATGTTTAGATGCAGGATTAAATTTTCATTGTGTAAATTTTCATTATGTAGGACATTTGGCATCCTCAACCCCAGCAACCAAACACCAGTAGTGTTCCCCAGTCATTGTGGCAACTAAAATTCCCTCAAAAATCTCCAGAACACCCAGTGGGGCAATACTACCCTCCCCTTAATGGATAATCATTGTCTAACAGCAGTAATTCTTAAACATTTTGGTCTTAGAAACTCTTAAAAATTATTGAGGATCTCAAAGAGTTTTTATGTGGGCTATATCAATCAAAATTTACCATTTTAGAAATGAGAAATGAGAACATTAAAAATATTTATTAATTCACTAGAAATAATAAATCCATGACCTATTAACATAGGAGTAATCAAATATGTAGCCTTTGGAAAACTCCATTGTACACTCATGAATGAATGAGAATAAAAAAGGCAAATAATATATTAGTATTATTATGAAGATAGTTTCGGCTTCAGAGATCCCTGAAAGGGTCTTGCGGATCCCAGAGGTTCCTGAACCACACTTTGAGACCCAAAGCCAATGGAAATAGGTAAAGCTCAATGTAAATATGAATTTATTTTCCCTGGGATCTAGAACTATCTGCAAAAGAATATTTACAGAATTGTGTGTAACTAGATGCATCCTTGAGTCTTAGAATTGAACCATCTTGATATATGTTGGGAAGCTCAAAATTTATGACAGAGGAATAAGAAGTGAAAGGAGATGGATGAGAAACTGAAAAAGAAAGAATGACACTATGGGATCTATAAAATGAGAAGAGGCCGTGAGAAAATTATGCCTAAGCTTTTAACAGCTTAGATAAATTATGGTAAAAACATTTAAATACTTCTTCCTTTTCAATTCACATTTAATATAGAAACTATATGCAAGTGATTTGTTACAAGCTTAGAAACACAAAAGTTGTTTGGTCTAAAATGAGAATAAAAATACATATGAAGCTCCTTTGTTTTTGCAAGGCTTGTTAGATACTTTAAGGCTTGTAGTAAATATGCACTCAATTAGACCTTCCTGCAGAAAAGCATGAGGTTTCATATAAACTTTCCTGTAAGTAAATTAATTAGCTGGAGAGATCTTTTGCAGTGAAATAAACTTCTTTATGCTTAAAAAAATTAAGTACTCTATTAGGTGATTAAACATTTTAAATGTATTTTTAAAACTAATTAACGGCAATAACTGAAAATTGTCATCTGTCAAGTCTTTGCCTTTAGAATAATGTCTTTGTCTCTTTATTTCGCTTTTGTAAAATATCTCATCCAGGAGTCTGTTATTCATCTTGGTACCTACTATAAGATCTTAGAATCTGAGGGCTTGTAAATAAATCTTAGAGGTCAAGTTCAAAACCTCATCCAGGGCTTGTATCCTCTCTGCAAAAAAGTGGTCCTTCAGGCTCTGCTTCGACAGTTCTAGTAATGTGGGAATCATTACCTTCACAAGAATCTTTGAATCTATTTTTTTTTTTGGCAATTGTAATTTGTGGAAAATGTTTCTTTACGTTGTATATAAAACTATGTGTCTGTAGCTTTCAATATATTCTATAATTTGCCTTCTGTAGTAATTAGAAAATCTCAATGAAATGATAGGCATGAAGGGAGGGTACAGCATCTGTCAGAGGGCACAGAGAATATGTGATCAATGTTCATTATCTGCCATCGTCTGCTGGACACGGTGGACAGCTTGCTAAGCATCCATTCTAACTACTTGCTAGTGTCTCTCGGTGCTCTATAGAGGACATAAAGCCTAACGTGACATTTCTAGATTCCCTTGCAGCTAGAGATATAGATGTGATTTAGGTTGCTGGAATCAGATGTTCTTGCCTATGACTTGATATTACAATTCAATTAAGTGAGAGCACATGGAATCGATTTTACTGCTACAGACTGCAAGCAGGGGTCATGTATCAGTTGTCATAGTGTCTTCCCTACTTGTTAATGTCAACAACTCCTTGGTTCTGCCATGTGGCTTTAATACCAACCTCTAGAGACTGAACTTAGAGTCTCTTTACTTAGGCCCTTCCTGCCCCCCAAAGATTCTGGATTTATTTGATACTCTATTATAAATCCCCTTCTGATTAAATTTGCTAGAAGGAATTTTGCTCTTTGGACCTAAACCTTGACTATTTTCCCCCTTGAGTTCTTATCTACACTCTCCTCATGACAGGCCTTTGGATGATGGACAAAATAAATCATATGCCCTCAACTTCTTCTTTTCTCCAGTACAAATATGTTGGTGGTTTTTGTGGAAAGATCTAGAACAGCATGCCTGCTCTGCCATTTACAGGCTGGTATGTGTGTGTGCGTTGATTATGGAAAAGTTACCTAACCTCTCCATGCCTCTTCAGTTTTCCAATTTATAAAGTGGGAATAACGATAGTCCCTAATAAGGTTGTTGTGAGATTAGTTACGTATGATAATTCTTGAATCAAGCTCAGATTAGTGTCTGACACGCAGGGCTCAATAAATGTTACTTGTTATTATTGTTATTACTGTCATTCAGCGCTATTCTCAACTGACTTGATTTTAAAACACCAAATACACCAGTTGAAAATATATTCTGGTTAGTCAATGTCCTTTAAAGAGTTTTCCCAAACTGGATTCATACCCCAGCATACCTGATGAGTCCACAATAGAGTATCCCTCTCAACAATTCACCTTTATTCAATGTAACAGAATGGATGTGTGTGTAATTTACTCTCACAGAGTTTAAACTCAACTCAAATCCTAAAGTCTTTTTTTTTCTATGATTAAAGCAAGATATCACTGTTTAGTAACCAGGAAAGAGTTTGGATTGATACTTTTTAATGTTCATCTTGTTGAATTGAGCCTATTATTTGTCTGTAGTATAAGATTGTATAGATATACTGGTCTCACATAAAATGGATCGAGTAGCCCTCCTAGCAACTTTGATAAGGAAGCAGTCAATTACCTCCTTTAAGTAATTGGTAAACACACTGAACAGCTTAGACCAAGGACAGAACCCTGCAACCCACCTGGCATCCCCAGTGACATCAATCCTTTAATAATTACTCTTTAGGCTTGACTGTTTAATCATTCACAAGTCCAACTATACATTTAACCCAAGTATCTCTGTAGTAAGGTTTTTTTTTTTTTTTCCCAAAACCTAGTTAAATCCAGATCCTATTTGTAGCATTTCCCGATCCATTGTTCTAGAAAATGCATTATTTGCACAATTATGTTGTAACAAAATATTTTTTAAAAGTTTAATTTTAAACAATGATTCTAGCATCTGAAAGTATTTCTTCAAACACTGAGTGAAATCCTGGAGCTAGCCCTTTGAGCCAAATTGGCAATTTGCTATTTCTTTACTCAAAGGATCATTTCGTAATCTTTGTTCTACAGAACTTGATTAATTATTTTATAATATTTCTCTTTCCCTCATTTCCCATTGATAGTGGGACCAGCACTTTCTCAGCCCATAGTCCTTCACCTCTAGCGCATATCAAACCCAATTATTAATCTCTTTTGTCATCCCACCTATTCTTCCAGGGCAGGATCTTCTAACCATGTGACCTGCATATGAATCACACAATTTCTGTAATTCTCTTTAAAACACTGGCTCAGATTCGGGCCTCATCAGCCCTTGTGCTAAATTACCATTTTCATTCCTCTTTTTGAAGATATTTGATAACAACTGTTTGGTTTTAGAAGAACACTTTTTCTATAATTAGAAATTGGCTAGTTTTTAAAAATGCAATTACTAAAGAAAGTAACTTTTATTTCTGTGTAAGATGTGGTGACTTAAAAGAAGGAAGAACAACGATTTGCTTTCTTTCCCTGTGATATTTGTATTTGTTTAGGCTCATTTTTAGGAACAGATTTATATAGTATTAATACATTTATCATGTATATAATATTGTTTTCTAAAGTAGGTATATTACTGTGATAAGAATAGCAGGTGCTGTATATTTTTGAGGCATTATAAATTGGATAAAATGTCTTCTCATGGTATACTATCTGCTTAAAAGTCTTTGATAAGCATAATTATTAAAAAGCAAATGGAACATTAGCTAGTATAATGGAAATAAAGCATCTTTGCTTGAGAAATGTCCTATATATTCTGTGGTAAAACTTAGGATTCTTGTTTCAAGCAATATAATTTTCAGATATTAAGACAGTAAAGAAACTAAGAATATTTGCACACCCTCTCTTTTATTTGGTAGATTATTTTATCCTTGATAATATACAAAGATGAAGGACTTCCACTATATTTTATACAGTTCTTTCAATAAAATTATGTAGGATTTATATTTCCTGTTCTTCCAACATAATTTTTCAAGAATGATTGTAATATTTAAGGCTGTATTTATCAGACATCATCAATTTTATTAAATATGATGACAGCAATTAAAGGCACATGCTATTAATTCAAACTGCTACAATTCTACTTTAAAAAGCAACTTAGCAACTTCTTCCAATAGAGTAATTGTATTCTACAGAGCACTTGAAGCAACAATTGCATATGTCTTAAGCTATTTGCTAGAGTAACTCACCAAAAGTTAATTTTCGTAAAGGACAATATCTCGTCTATGTCATGTATATGTGCTTGGTATTTCTCCAACTGTATATAAAACTTTCAAAGATCAGACTTGCCTTTTTCTGTACAGCTGCCTTTTCATTTTCTTTCTCTGAATAGACCCATAATGTTCAGGGAAAATATTAAGAATAATAAATCCAAATCTCTGTATAAAATATACCTTCATGACACACTCAAGCTCGAAATCACAGGAACCAATAAAAATGCAGGCAGCCTCCTGATAATGAGGTCAGAAATACAAATAAATTTACTTTTAATGAAGACTGGAGGCACAGTAATCAAAGTGTTAAAATTCATTTCATGCATATCTCATTTGCTTCTTAGCTGATATTTACCACACAGTTCTGTGAGAAAGTAGAGGCCTAAGATGCTCCAGATAAATGGCTCAATTAATTGTACAGAGGTAGACCTCTTTGAGCTGAGCCAGAGCTGTGAGCTCTTTATTAAAAGCACCATTCTGTAGCCCATAACCTTGTTCCTTGACTCCTCTCTGGTTTCCAATTTAAACAAGTCCCCATGCGGCCTGCTCTAAAGGGCTTTGTCTCCCTGTCATTGTTAAGAGAGCTGAGGCATCCTGGAAGTGTGAAATCAGACCTCATGAGTTGAACGGTTCCCCAGGGAACGCCGGACTGCGCAGAAGGTCAAAGTCATGGGCCGGACCATCTAAAAGTGTCTGATCGCCGGTCTGTGACACAGCAAGTTGGGGGTGGGGGCCTGGGGGCGGGAGCTAGACTGAAGAGGACTGAAATTGAACACATCTTAATTAAAGCCCACAGACAGCAAAACAAAATGTTTTCTAGGCAGCCTGTCAAATGGGGCTTAAATTTAGCTCTGCTAATGAATCTGAGCTGCTAACTGTTATTTCTTAAGATAATAAGACTCTCACGGAAGCTGATAAAAAAACTGTAGCATGTCTTTTTCTGCTGTTTTGTTACTTAAATATTTTCCAACAATGAAGACAGTTTTCCAAAAGAAAAACATGGGAAAAGTCTATGCAAATAAAGGGGTAGTAAACATCTCTCTTAATAACTAGTAGATTTCCAGACTACGGGGCTGGCAAGTCGCGAGTCTTATGCATAGCCTTGTTTTAGAGAAAGGTACTCTCATTTAATGGGACGATTTCAGTGACAGATTCTGTTAATTGTAAAATTCTCTCTCTCCCTTTCTTCTCTTCTCTCCTCTATTGTTTCCTGAAGGAGATGGTGCATTAATTTAAGAGAACAATTCACCTGGGGTGGAGAAGTTTTATATTAGTGTACCTTTTAGTACAGTGAAAAAGGTTGAGCATCTTTTGAAGGGTTTCACAGTTCTCCCATATAGCTGTTTCAGAAACTGAGTGGCTGGTCTCCCTGGGGAAGCTATGACCTCTTCCTTAGGAGCTCAGAAAAAAAACAGAGAGAAAGAGAGAGAGAACCCAGGGGAAAAGGAAATGAAGGGGAGGGGCAGAGGAGAAGAACTCTTTTCTCTTTCTCCTCTTAGAACTTGAAAGAACCAATAGGCCGGGTCTAAATACTCTACAAAGAAAGCCTCACTCAATATAGGAGGCTTGGAATGTTCTGTTGAAGGAGAAATTAGGCCCTGCTCAAGGAAAAGAATAATCAGAAGCTAAAAAAGACAAATGATAACATGAACTATTTCCTACCACCCAAAGAAAAAATATTCCCCCACCCCACCCGACCCCACGATTGGCCTTTCCTTACAATGTGTAGAGTTTTAAGGAACACTTGATTTAGCTGCAGAGAGAATCTTCCCCAGTGAATGCGAGGCCAGAGAGTTTCTAGGACTTGCTTTGATGGTGCAGAGAGACATTAACCTTTTCACTGGTTAGCTGAAAGGTAAGTAACTTGTACTGAGAGGTATTTTTCAGTGACTCAAACTTTTTCCCTTACGAAGAATTTAGCTGACCAACTTTTCAAACCAGAGTGCCACTTTCTCAGGCTGTGAAAAGCTGCCCACAATTTGACTGAAATTTCAATCCACTCTTGTGCCTTGCTCAATGCATGTGTATGTGTGGGAGTTGTAAATTGAGGCCTTAACCACCAGAGTTAATCTCTTTTTTAAATCTGTATTAACCTTAATGATTTGAAGTGCACTGTCCAACACTGGGCTATTGAGACCGAAGAAAAAACTACCCTCGACTATCAACAGTTTATTAGGGGCTTAACTGAAGTGACCTACTGTAGTAGTGTTCAGCTGAACAAGGCTATAGGCTTTTTGTGGAAAGGGAAAGAATTGAGGGTTTCATTAAAAAGTAATTTGTGCTTTATACTCACTCATTCAAAGAGAGTCTCAATTGCTCTTTATTCACACAGAGTTAATACAGTATCACAATGTTTCTCAATGAATGTGTTGTAACAAAAGAAAAATTTTACATTTTGAAAGGGAAAAATTCTTTGTAACTGTAGTAAGATTGATGGCTACTTAAAAGACTATAGAATCTTTCTTTCTTGTGCTCATGTCTAATGATGGAATATTATAATTTAACATTTTTGCTGAAACAATGGGAGCTTAACTTTATGTTCAGATCATTAAAAATATCTTAAAAATAGAGCCAAGTTGTTCAAATATAAATTTGTCTTGTTAGACTTATTTAGAAAAAGTGTTCTGAAACCAAGCGCATATCTTATAGTAACAGGCTCATTTGTACCATGTCAGAAAATATTCTTGCCTTAGCACAGACAGTTACCAGTGATTTAAAATCTCCCCTCTCCATCTACAAAACTCCTAAATGGATGCTAACTTGAGGATTTGAAGACGGTGCCAGTCAATTGCCTCTTTTCAAACTATTGCCTAATAACTTGTAGGGCCTGACTGTTGTTATCTACTGAGATGCACAGTATATCTTTAAAGTTCTTTGAACAAGTAAGAGAGAAAGCAGACAAAGAGCTTACTTGTGTCCCAAATTTAATGACAAAGACAAGGAAGCATCAGGATACGTGTGTGTGTGTGTGTGTGTGTGTGTGTGTGTGTGTGTGTGTAAAGTATCTTTTTCAAAACTAAAAATTATTTTTTAAATTGGTAGTATGTTCAGACATTTCTGACTCAAATATATAGTCTTCAATTTTTGCCACCATCACAAATGTCATAAAGACCACAGAAGGTCCAAGAGTGAGCAGGGTCAAAGACTGAATTATCTTTTTGCCCCTGAATAGTTCAACATCTCTCTTGTTCAATTCAGAGCACATTAGATTATAAGGTCAGCATGAAATGGGGAATCATCAGATTTATATCTCTAAAACTGGAGGAAAAAATGGAGACTCTGTTATTTAGTATTCCCCAAATTAATGTTCATTTTATTAAATGAAAATTATGTCTCACTGCATCCCCAAGGGAAAGGCCATTGTTATTCACATCAATTTACATAGAACCATCAGGAAAGAAATATCTCTATTTTTTCCAGGTTTGAGAGAACATGTATTTTAACTTCCATAGTGGCACACAGGCCAATTGGGTTAATCTAGTTTGCATATTCATGAAGTTTGAAAATCAATGACGGCTTCTCTCCAAGAGAAGACAAACTTACACAATTCTATCCAATTGTATAATGGGCAGGTATCTAAGCTTTTGAAGTAAATAGTATTTGCATTTTTCTAAAAGAAATAATGGTGCCAGATTAATTTGATTATAATCATACTAGAAATAAATATCATAAATAAAAAAAGTATACATTTTACATTCAGTTTTGTACAAGGAGCCAAATTAGCATATATGCAAATATTACAAACTACCCACTCTCCTATTTTCAGGTATGCCAGTTTCGAAAAAATATGTGACAACTGTTAGCATCTTCTTGGATACAAATGAGTTGATAATTACCTCTTTAAAGGAACTGTAAACTAATATTTTTAATTTTCTCACACATGGTCACTTAATAGGCAAACATTAAAACATAAAAATATCGCAGTTTTTGGAACAAACATCTGCTATTTTCATTTGAAAGCATGTTATCTTTTAATTTGTTTTTGATTCTGTTGAATGAATTAAAGAAATGTACAGTGATTTCAGATCCTTGGATAACAGGAAAAGTACACTTCTTCCCTTAAAATAAGTCTGTTACCTCGTTAGGATTATCTGGCGGAAAGTTCACAATTGTAAGCATATTTCCAGAATAATAATAAGTGGATCTTATCATTCAGAAACAGTAACATTTGCACAAAATTGGTCAAGCCAGTTCTATTTATTGTCTAACTTGAGATGGCTAATTTAAGGAACAGTATAAACATCCCCCAAATCCTTATAAAATATGATCACAAATGGTCACATTGTTGTAAATTCAAAATAATGATTTAATTCTGAAAATTGATAAAATAATTGCCGTCAGTCCATTTGTTAATGTGTTACAGAAACGGCATTACCCAAATCAGAAAGCTTTAAGAGACAAAACTAATTTTGACATTTTTACAGCCCTGTTTCCTACTTTAAGAAATTTCAAATAGTCTAGAGGCTTAGTTGAGATTCAGAATTATCTCTGGGATGTGCCAGGGAATTTGGACGACTAATGAGTTGGATCAGCAACCCAAATATCAAGAGTTCATACCAAGTTATTGAGTATTATGCATCTAAACTTTTCAGTGAAATATGCAACAGATTTCATGCATGTTTGAAATGTAAGTGTTAATGCTATGACAGAAGCTGATTCTGTATAGCACTGCTTCAATATCTGGAAATACCAATACCTGGAAGAAATATTCCTACTACACTGATTAAACTTTGAAGAAGGCAACAATTCAAAAATCATTGTGCTTTTTAGTGTTTATTTTTAATATATTACCCTGCCTTTAAAAAGCAGAGATTCTATAAAAATCAGGGGGTTGGAAAATATTTCTAAGATCAACCCTAAATTTTTTTTTTTTTTTTTTTTTTGAGACGAAGTCTTGTTCAGTTGCCCAGGCTGGAGTGCAGCGGTGTGATCTTGGCTCACTGCAACCTCCACCTCCTGGGTTCCAGCGATTCTCCTGCCTCAGCCTCCTGGGTAGCTGGGACTACAGCACGTGCCACCATGCCTGGCTAATTTTGTATTATTAGCAGAGACGAGGTTTCACCATGTTGGCCAGGCTGGTCTCAAACTCCTGACCTCAGGTGATCTGCCTGCCTCGGCTTCTCAAAGTGCTGGGATTACAGGCATCAGCAACAGTGGCTGGCCAACCCTGAATATTTATATTTAAATTATTTACTTTGATGATCCAGTCAGGTGAAATGCAGAGTTGAATTATTAAATGGTGTAGACCTTGTGTGCTGCTTGATATGAGCAATAGGAGAATTGCATTATCACTTACCAGTGACGTCAGCAGCCATCAACCCTTCCGCTCTGATGACTTTCACCTGGAGAAATCCCACATCTTTCAGGTTGTGAAATATCCTCAATGGGCTCTGAAAGACCCCAACATCAGTATTAGAAAAGAGAGTTCCCAAGGAGTCTTAAAGAGTGTGCTGAGAAAACATTAAATTTTTTAGTGTATCTTCAGACTTTGGGGGTAAGAAGATCAACATTAAACTAATTTAAAAAAATTTTTTGTACTATTTTCCTCTTGGTGAATTTTGAAAATTGCATATGCTAGCTGAGGGTTAAATTACCTAACGACTATTTTCTAGTATTTATTTCAAAAGACTTATGCAATTTGACATAAGAACTTAAGTAGTTCTACATAAGTAAAATACATATATAATCTTTTAAAATAAATCCAATTGATGACTAAAAATAAATTCAAATAGTGAGTGATTTTTCTTAAATTGATAGTTTTATTTGCTATTTTAGTATGTATAAAATGGAAACTTTGATGCTGCATAAAGGGTTCAAAGGGTCATTTGTGTTTCTTCAGTATAAATTACCCTTCCACCATCATGAATGTACACACCACACACACACACACACACACACACACACACACACACACACACACCCCTATGTGGATAATTGTTGCTATATAAGTAGATTTTTCTGAAAAAATATTTAAAAAACCACATTTACTCCCATAAATAATTATCAATAATGAACAATAAATTATAGAATAGATATATCTGGTTTTTTTTTCAATCTCTTCTAGCAAGCAAAGCATTCCAAGAAATATTTTCATATGTAGATATAACGGTTTGGAGAATAGTGGGTTTGTTTTTTTTCTTTTAGAGATGATGGGGTCTCACTCAGGTTGGAGTACAGTAGTGTGATCATAGCTCACTGTAACTTCCAATTCCTGGGTTCAAGCATTCCCTCCATCTCAGCCTCCTGAGTGCCTGGAACTACAGGCATGTGCAAACACATCTGGTTAATTTAAAAAAAAATTATTTTTTAAAATTCTGTAGAAAAAGGTCTCACTATATTAACCAGGATAGTCTCCAATTCCTGGCCTCAAGTGATCCTCCAGCCTTGGCTCCCAAAGTGTTGGGACTACAGGCATGAACCACCACTCTCAGCCCAATTATCAATATTAAATCTCACACTGTTGTCTAAGTAACACTCTTCAGACTTTGGGGGTAAGAAGGTCAACATTAAACTAATTATTTTTTTCTACTATTTTCCCCTTGGTGAGTTTTAGAAATTGCATGGGCTAGATGAAGGTTAAATTACCTAAAAACTATTTTCTAGTATTTATTTCAAAAGACCACTATAGTTCTACATAAGTAAAAGACATATACAATCTTTTACAGTCAATCAAATTGATGACTAAAAATCAATTCAAAAGTGGAACTTTTTCTTAAATTTATAGTTTTATTTGCTATTTTAGTGTGTATGGAAGTATGGAAACTTGGATAGAAAAACAGATCCAAATGATAAAATCTATTTCACTTTGTAAATTAATCATGGTGGTGTTTTATAAGTGTAGCAGTTGAAGGAATTAAAAGAGGGAAACCAATACAATAATTCAGAAGTCTAATTAGTAGGCACAAATACTTTGAGAGTAAAATGAACCAACAGAACGCTGACATGTAATTGTTTATTTACACTTCATAGGATTTTTCTTATGACTCGATCAGCACTTCTCAGTAAATCAAAAGTACTTCTGTTTCATACTCTATAATAGGTTTCACTACCAGACAACTTAACATACTTTTGCATAATAAAGGTATCTATTAAAATGTTACTAGAGTAAAAAACATTCCCATCATCACATTAATAATGTGAGAATACTGACAAGCAAAAGCTCATTGCGATATGAACTTTATCGGTCCTGTATGACCAGTCATTGTTTACACTGAAGCTATGACCTTGGTATATTGAGAGGAGGAAATGTAGATATATAGGTAATCTCATAGCCTAACTTTTTATAAGCGTGTTTAGCATCAGGATTAACTGTTAAGCTTTTACTGTTTTTAAACAGTTGTTTATCACCAAAAATCTATTTAAAATACCCAGGTGACGAGATTCAGTAAAAATGCACTTCTCTCTCCATTTAAATTCCCGTAAATGAAGGATTTAACAGTGGGGGCTTTAGACAGCAGAGTATAATTCAGAGGTTTGTAGGCATGTTGTGATTCTACAGTAACATCAAGTTTGGAAAGTTTCTTATCTCAGCGCTTACACAATGTTGTAAATCAGGTAAGTCTCCGACCCTAATGATGGGGAATAGTTTTATCAAAAAAGTTTCTGTACTTTAATTTTCAGAGGCAATTTAAATCAAGTTTTATTTTGACTAAAACAAATATCATCAGTCCTTATGTCTAAGAATCATTTCACATTGGTAGACTCATTCCACAGACATATTGTCTTCTAGTGCTTCAGCTCTGATCCTCTGCTTCCCATTTGAATGGGTAATTATTGTTTGAAGGTTTCATTTCCCCAAGTCAGCTGATACTCCATAATTTATTGCAAATTTCAAGTGTGTAGGCCAGTGACACATCGATTATAATAAGAAGTAAAAAAAAAAATAAATATATTCATTTAAAAATATAACTTCATCAAGAGGTATTCATCAAGAGGTATTCCTGCCTTGCTATTTATGGTTATTTTAGAAGGCCTAAAAACCTGGATGGCTTCTGAAGCCAGAAATTTCCATAGCAGAGGAATCTATGATTTGCTGTGAATCCTTTCAGCCCTCAATAGATGGGAAAAGATTGAAATGCTCTGGAGAGGAGTCCTCTTTATTTTTTTAATGAAAGGCTGTATAATATATTTTCTCTATGGCTGCAGCAGCTGTCAGGGAGAGCATCTCAGTTCAGCTCTATTACAGGAGAGGCAATACCCCATCCTATGGCATCGAGATGCTCTGAGGGGCCAGAGCTGATTGACAGCTTGTCACCGTGACGTCTTATTCCATCTCTGTTATGGAGAAAATTAATGTCACACCACCAGCCTTATGACTTGCTGTCATCTTAGAACCGCTCACCTTTTATCAATGCTCTAAATAACATTTCAAGCCCATCGTCTCACGGTGGACAATCCGGTCAAGGGACATTAAATCAGATGACGGTGAAATGTCATAATAAAAATGGAATGCTAACAACTTCTTCTCTAAACTAGCTCCTCTGGTTTTTAAACTGTGACAAGGGGGAGCAAGGGTTTAGCATACCCGTTCTGAAAAGGTCATACAATTGCTCTTGGTCTACTACCCATTACTACCCGCCCCCTATTGACCTTCCCTCATTTCCTCCCCCTAAAAGAAGAAAAAAAGAAAAATGGAATTAGCCATTTTTTCAGAATGTGGTGATCAAAAAATGGCTCACACAGTGATGTTTGTTTAATTTGTGGGGTTTCAGTCCTTAGCAATGAACAGCTAAACAGTAGCAATGGAGGGCTTTTTGAGGGCTGCTTCCTATCAGAGTGGGGGCAATTCATTTGCTTTCCTGACTGTGATCAGTGTCAAATTCCTAAGTTTGACCTCAACCTTTACAAATACATATGTTCTTGCAGGAAAATATAATTCTCCAAAACACCTCCTTTATATGTTTCTCCAAAACAAATAATATTTCAAATATGATATGGCATTCATTCATTCATCTCGTGATCCTTATAATAGAAAGGAAACACACTGAAGCCTAATCCATAGGTCTTTGTCCTTGCATGGCTATGAGTAAAATAACACATGTGCTATGTTGCATAGAGTGGCTTTTTAGCAGATATGTGTTTAGAGGGAGGTATAGGTCTCTGCCTAAAATTCAGAGCTGAAAAAAAAGTATATTTAAACGTGGCTCACTTTTTAATATATTGAACAGAATATAATCTGAGAATTAAGTCAAACATCTACCTAATATTTTATGTTTTATTGAAAAAAGGTGTGGAAATATTCAAAATTCTGAATGGAAATGGCCAATGGCCATTCAGCCATCCAGCAAAAAGAAAAAAAAATTAATAATAGGTGGATTACTTCTAATTACCTAAGCAGCAGTATCCCTTAATATATGGGATAATATCAAAATATTAATCCATCAACTATAGTATTATAATACCTAGAAGAATTTTTATATTAATATACTGATTAATTCCATTAAAATTGTTGTAATTCATGAGGCTCACTTCTGGTAACAGAAGAATATGTTTTGGTGGGTCCCACAATATAAAATAATCTTCATTATTGCAATTATATATTAGAAGATGTCACACAATATCTTAGGCTCCTAGGTGGTTTAAAAATATATACTATTTAGCCTTGCTAAGTCACCTCTATTAAACTGTTTATGATAACACCATTGGTGGATGAGTTGTACAAGCATTAGCAGACAGCTGATTCAGTGGAGATAGCCAGAATAAATTTGCTGAAGCGCACATCCTGCTAATCTGTTTGAAGAATATTGTAGAGCATTAGTACCAGCACTTCATGTTATCTGCACAGCCTGATAAGGTACATCTTTATTAAATTCAGTTATTGAAAGGATGTCAGTCAGCAAATAGGAATATTTTAAAGTTAAAAAAAAAGTGGTTCTTTGTTAGTCAGAGCTTGGTTTCATGGCTGAGTGTCTAGAGGAGCCTTCTAAACACCTGGCGGCACTGTACAATACAAGCTTTGTCATTTTAAGTGGAAAAGCTTTTTTCCCAGCTTCATGGGTACTGAGGAATTTACTTTTTCAAACCTCCATTGAGAGAGAATGGTGGAGTAAGAGCTCCCCTCTCTGCTGATTCAAGAAAACTACAAGGTGGGAAATGTCCAGTGGGAGGATGCTGGGAAATAGTAAGATTTGGTTGTGAATATTTCAGTTTGGTAAAATATAAGGAGGGTAGTTATTTTAGTGATTCGCTATTCCATGCTATCGTTCTACATTCGATCAAAAAGGAGGCTCCTTTTAATTTTATTTCACATTCAATTAAGAAAATTAAAGGAATGAAGTGAGGCTTTTTTGAGCAGCTGAAGATAAAAAATCACTCCTGTGAATACTCTTTAGTTACCAAGGTACTAATTAACGTAAGTACCATTAACTCCATCTCAAACTTAGAAAGACAAAGATATTTTAATTGCAGCTACAAAGAATTGATAAATTAATTTTAAAGTCGTGTTGTATAAACCTGGCCTTCCTTTATGGGTAGCATCCCTACATGTTAAAATCACTGAGTAGAATCTCAGAATCTGGAATTTGCTGTGGAAGAGATTCTAGAGAAGCTCAAGTCTCTAGACATGGGTGGGTAATGCAAACGCCTCTGCAAAGGTCTGTGTGGCATTTGTTTTCACTCAGCTTTTTACTTGTGCCAATTCTTCCATCAGACAGCTTCTCAGAAGTACTTCTGTCCCTCCAAGTAAATTGTTTACAACCTCATCTAGACACATGTGACTTTGGAAGGAGGAGGGTTACATACGTACATATCTCTTTAATATCTCCTCTCGTTCCTTCTGGTCCTCCAGGGAGTTGACGGAAAGGTCAGAGATGCTGACTGTGGCTGATGCTGTCAGAGTGACCAGCAGCACCAGGTGTCCCTCACCCTCTTCCAGCTGCAACTCCAACTTGTGTGTCTGTTCCCTACTGAGGGCTGACAGGTCGACTTGGCACCTAGAGACAAATGTTTTGAATCAGCAAGTGATGCTTTTTTTTTTTTTTTTTTTTTTTTTTTTCCATAAAAAAAACCGTTTACAACGGCGACGAGCGAGATTTAAAATAAAAAAAAAAAAATACAATTTT
>CAUYLG010000291.1:0-17672 GCA_963573385.1 Cacajao melanocephalus | reverse complement strand
ACATTTAGAGCTCCCATCCATCTAGAATCCAGTTTGTATGTGATGATAGGTAGTAATCTAGGTTTATTTATCTCTAGTTAGCAAAATGATTTTCCCAATAATGTATGCTAAACAATTCATCTCTTGCCATTAATTTTTGTTTTGTTTATCATTAAACTGGACAATGCTGCAAGAAAACAGTAATGAATAGTGGAAAGTTGGAAATTAGGTTGTATAAGATTTATACAACTTTAGTTAGTTTTGGCTGGTATAACAACGTACCATAGACTGGATGGGTTATAAACAATATCAAATTATTTCTCACAGTTCTGGATGGTATCAACATAGGCGAATTCTGGTGAGGGCCAGAAAGTGGAAAGTTGGAAATTAGGTTATATAAGATTTAGCGTAGGTTTCATTTATCATTTTCACCAAGAAGTTTTCTTTAGACTGCATAAATGTATTTCGGCAAGAGTCTGGGAAACTTTCTAGAAATATTAGTATCAAAACTCATTGGCAAGGGTACAATTATCCAGTGTTTAAAATTTAACATGTTAGCTCAAGCAGCTAGAAACAACTTAATAGCCTGTTGGTTACTAACTGGAGCCAGGCTTGCAGTGAATGTCATCTAACGTGACATTTGAACTTCCCTTGCGTATTTTAGAAGGAGTTTAAAGATTCCAAGAAATGAGGATCTTAGAATGAATCTATTATATGCAACAAACCCTAATGATATTCTCTAAGAAGCTCCAGAGGACACCATCTTCACTGAGCATTAAGACATATTTAGTGGCATACTGAAGTGACAGTTTAGTGGCATACTGAAGAGTTTTGTGGCTATTTTGTAAGCCAAAGATGACAGTGAGTGACGCAACCAAGTATCCTGATATCAGTGGGAATTACGGGATACCAAAGTGGCAGATGGCTAGCGTTAGCATTTAACTATCAGTGAGAGTGGGGGTGAAATTAGAATCCCCTCCAACGCATTATCCCTAGACTTCTGCCAATACAGATTGCTGCAGGCTTATAACATTTTAGCAAATGGACTAATATCGTGGCAACGAGAACAATAAGTAGGAGATTGTTTATGTTGTTTAGGATACTATGTTGCTGTGATTTTCTCAGAATCTAGACTTGCAAATTTTACACATTTCTTCAATATAATAATAAAAATACACATTTACACATCATTTGTTGGGCATTTATTGTGTGTGAGATAAGTGCTTTACCTACATGCATTCTTTTTGTCCTTTCCTGTCTTTTTGTTTGGAGCATTATACATTAGGGCTACTATCCCACCCCAAAAGAATCTATATTTCGTCACATCTCTCTCCCCTGCATCAACCCTAGGGTATCTAAGAACATGCAAGGTCTAAAGCTGTACCCAATTAGACTGTTAGATTCCAAAGAAGGTTTTTTGGATGTGCCCATCTTAGACTAGCCACATGGCATAGCCTGCATCACTGAGTGGATCACATTCTAATATAAGAATCAGGATGTTTGGTAAGCAAAGGAGCATTTGGCTCTTTACTTCATTCACCCATTCATTCACTCGTTCTTACTGCATGCCAGACACAGGGCTATACACTGCTGAGAGCCAGCGTTAGAGGGGAGGGAGGGATGAACAAGCGAAGCACAAGGGGAAAAAAGTCAGACAGGGTATCTGCCCTCATGAAACCCACCTATAGGATGATTCTAAATAGTTGACCCATTTTTTTTTACTTAGAATAAAATAAAATAAAGTGAAACAAAATTACCTAATTATGGTCATAGACTCTATTTGTATAGCAGCTTTGGTCTTTAAAATTCTGTAGCATGAGCTAGAGCTTGTCAAGTACCTGAGCAGGTATCATCTCCACTCTACAGAATACACTGAGGACCAAAGAAGTTAAGTGCAGTGCTGTACCCACCACATCCTGCAGAGGATTCTTAGTGGCACGGAGCTTCTGACACTGATGCTGCTTCTAAAAGGGGTGTGTCTGGGGTTAGCAACGGAGCCGCCACGTGATCAGTACCCGACAGATCAAGCCCAGCCTCTTCCCCTTGAGTGTGGGAAGCCCTGTTAGTTCACATAGCCTAGATTTTAAGTCGTTCCATTCCAGACTTACCATTCACATTTGGAGTTTCAGCTTGCTCTTTAGGACAGCAGTAATAAAACTACAATCATGGCTACATTTATTGCACGCTTGTTACATACTAGACACTTTTCTAATTTATTTATTAATACCAATTTCATGAATGCCATGAGCTCATATACTAACACTCATCAGTTATTTTGTAAGATCTCACCCTCTTCCCAAGGACAGAGGATGATGCCCACACAGCCAGGAGAAGGCGGCATTGTTGCCATCCCCTACCCCATCCTCGTCTTGGGAGCCTGCAGGCTCCGCGGAGCCACGGTGCCCCACCGCGCCTCGGGTGTCCACGCGGGTCTCTCGCACAGCCGCGCTCTTGGGCGTTAGAACCCCGCGAGGGGGGTGAGGGGTGCCACTGAGGAAGCAGCCCTCACCGGGCTCCCGGGGCTGCCAGGCCCCCAGCTGACAGTGGTGCCTGCGGAACCACGCCCCCCCGGCCCTGTGCCAAGAGCGCGATGCGAGTGTCCGGACCCACGGCCTGGTTACCACTCGCGACTCCCTCGTCCCGGGTTCTCCCACCGCCAGAAATGTTTTATGGTAACCATCGTATAGTTGAGATGCTCCATTCTTGTCCTACGCATTTCGGCACGATACAGGCATCTAGGAGGCTTACCAGGCGTAGCCTGAGAGAATCTTCCATCCCTTCAAGTGAGTAAACCCCAGCGGAGGAGTTGGCCTTGTGAGTTGCAGCACCATGAAAAACCAAAGCCTGCAGTTCCCAGCATCTGCCCAGTTTGAGCTCCTGTCTGAAGCCACTGCTGGCTTTCCCATCTCTTCCTAATGCTTCAGGCGACCGTAAGATATCCTCCTGAGCCTGAGTGTCAGTTATTTTGTAAGACCTCTGTTTATCACCTTGAGATGTTCTGCAGGATCCTTAAAGTGAATTTTGTGTATTCACATAGCCTAGTTTTTAAATCGTTCCATTCCAGACTTACCATTCACATTTGGAGTTTCAGCTTTCTCCTTAGGACAGTAGTAATAAAACTGCAGTCATGGCTACGATCATGGCTGCATTTATTGCATGCTTGTTACATACTAGACACTTTTCTAATTTATTTATTAATACTAATTTCATGAATGCCATGAGCGCATGTACTAAGATCTCAAATAGCACGACATGAAATCCAGCCAGTTTAGTTGTTTGCAGACTGCAGGAACACGTAGAAACTTCATTGTACTTATACGTTCATTTGACAGTCACTGAGCTCCAAACAAATGTACCATACACGGTGCTTAGAATCTACAGTTACAAAGATGAATATCGCAAAATGTAGAAAAAAAGATAACTTATTGGTGGAACTGAAACTGATCAGAAATGGCTGGAGTGCGGTTTGACAAATTAGCCGGAAAAGGAAGCTAGAGGGCACATCATGAAAGGCTCTTGTGTGTTTGCAGACTATCCTGAAGTCAGTAGGGAGCCTCTTAAGTGATACGATGAGATTTGAAGAATTGCTGTGACTGAGATGAAAGGGCAAGGTAAAGGATAATGAATATTACAGGAAAGAAAACCAAATAAGAAGTCTTCATAATAATCCAAGTGAAAAATGAGGCCCTTGAGAACTCAGCCCATGATCTTTGTCTACCATTTCTATCTCTACGCCCACCCCTCAGTATAGTAACATATTTGGATTCGGGGTTTCCCCTGTTTTAATGGGTTGGTTGATTTGGTTCAGCTGGGTTGAATTGGCTTTGAGGGAAGACTAAATGGGAAGAGGTTGGAAGGGAGCAGTGAGGTTTCCAACTGACGATACTTCAGTTGGATTTCTGGGCACCATTTTCATTTCACTGAGGAACAGAAGTTTCAATTAGGAATGGAACAAAAGCCAAGTCTAGACGATGCAAAGCTTATAGAGAAGGTCAGAGAAGTGCTGCAACGCAGTGAGCATGTGGGAACCCAACAGACTCATTTCTAAGATATAAGACTTATGTCAGTGAGAGTAATCTAAAACGACATGGTTAGAGGTGACATCTGTGAATACAGCACAGTGGGGAACACCAAGCAATTAATAAACTGGCAAAAACTATCAGAAACAATATTCTCACAACTCTAAAAATTAACCAAAACTTGCAGCAACCAAGGAATGATTGATCAAGAAAACACAAGTAAACCTTGGAAACAGATTTTTGTGACATTTTAATTTATCCTAGTCTCATTTCCCACTCCCAGGTCATCTGTCCCCTTGAATAAAACAGCCTTCATTCTCTGTACAGGTACCTGGTAACAGAGGGAGCAAAGCAAATCTTATCGTCAAAGAACTGTGGATGCTTTTTAGATCTGTATGGTGGTTCTATAGGGAAACTGCTCAAAGAAACTGCCTTTATCTCACCTAACGTAGAACTATCCCGGAGCTCAGGTAAGCTACTCCAGGTGCATTTGTCAAAAACATGTAAAGGAAAAAACATAATAGTCATTGATTTCTGAGGCAAGGAATAACGATTGGGGCAAATAATACACTAACTGAAAAGTTTGAGAGAAAAGGCCGGGGAATGAGATGCTTTGTGTAACAAACTTCCACATATTTCTGATAAATATGTGGAAGGCCACATGCATGACCTGGGCTAGACATATGCTCAGAAAAGACCTGAAAAGACCCTAAGCTCTCACCTTCAGATAATGTTTAGACTGTGTACAAGTAGGAAGTAAAGGATAAGTGGAGTGGTCTTTAATGCATTTTGAGCTGATTTTTGTACATGGTGTGAGAAAAGGGTCCAATTTCATTACTCTGCATGTGGACACCCAATTGTCTCAACATCATTTATTGAAGAGGCTGTACTTTCTCCATTGTGTACTTTTGGCATCTTTGTCAAAAATCAATTGACCATAAATGTACTGGTTTATTACTGAATCCTTTAATCTGTTCCATTGATCACCATGTCTGTTTTTATGGCAATACCATGTTGTTTGGATTATAATAGCTTTGTAATATATGTCAAGATCAAGTAGTGTGATGACTGCAGCTTTGTTCATTTTGCTCAAGATAGCTTTTGTGATTCCATACAAATTTCAGATTTTTTCTCTATTTCTGTGAGAAATAGATTGAATTTTGATAGAGCTTTCATTGAATCCGTAGATTGATTTGGGTACTATGGATATTTCAACAATATTAACTCATCCAATCCATGAACGTGAAATAGCTTTCCATTTATTTGTATATTCTTCAATTCCTTTTATCAGTGGTTTGTAGTGTTCAGTGTACAAATCTTTTAACTCCTTAGTTAAATTTTTTCCTACAGATTTTTTAGACTACTGTAACTGGGTTTGTTTCCATAATTTATTCTTTGGAGAGTTCATTATCAATATAAGGAAAACTTTCTGATTCTGTTCTTGCATGTTGATTTTTTCTTTTTTTTTTTAACCCAGTCTGGAATGCAGTGGCATCATCTTGGCTCACTGCAACATCTACCTCCTAGGTTCAAATGATTCTCATGCCTCAGACTCCTGAATAGCTGGGATTACAGTTGTGTGCCATCTGCCCAGCTAATTTTTGTATCTTTAGTAGAGATAAGGTTTCATCATGTTGGCCAGGCTGGTCTTGAACTCCTGACCTCAAGTGATCCACCTGCTTGGCTTCCCAAAGTGCTGGGATTATAGGCATGAACCACCACACCCAACCACATGTTGGTTTTTAACCTTGAAACATTACTGAATTTGCTTATTGGTTTTAATAGATTTTTGGTGGAATCTATAGGATTTTCTATATATAGGATCATGTCATCATGTCTATGTGGTTTTCTATATATAGGACTCATTTCCTATCTGGATGCCATTTATTTCTTTTTCTTACCTAATTACTCTAAGACTTCCAGTACTATGTTAAATAAAAGTGGCAAGAATGGACTTGTCATGTTCCTGATCTTAGATGAAAAGTTTTCAGATTTTCACCATTAAGTATGTTAGCTGTGGACTTGTCATATGCAGCCTTTATTGTGTTAATATACTTTTCTTCTATGCCTAATTTGTTGAGAGTTTTTATCACGAAAAGCTGTTGAATTTTGCCAGATGCTTTTTCTGCATCAGTTGAGATGCTCATATTATTTTTATGCTGGATTGTGTCAATGTGGTATATCACATTTATTCATATCAATATGGTATATCACATTTAAGTATAGTGAAGCACTCCCAAATCCCAGGGAGAAATCCAACTTGATCATGGTGAATGATTCTTTTAATGTGCTATTGAATTTGGTTTGCCATTATTGTGTTGAGGACTTTTTGCATTTATATTCATCATGGATATTGACCAGTAATTTTCTTTTCTTGTAGAGTTATGTCCAACTTTGATATCAGAGTAATTCTTGCCTCCTAAAATTAGTTTGGAAGTATTTCTCTTCTTCAGTTTTTTGGAAAGACTTGAGAATGACTGATATTAGTTTCTTAAATGCCTGATAGAATTCATCAGTGAAGCTATCAATTCCTGAGCTTTTCTTTAATAGGAGACTTTTTATTACTGATTCAAACTCCTTACTCATTATTGTCTGTTCAGATTTTCTATTTTCTCATGATTCAGTCTTGAATGTTTTTCATTTCTAGGAATTTATTCATTTCTTCTAGGTTATTTAATTTGTTGGTATATTGTTGTTCATAGTAGTCCCTTATGATCTTTTATATTTCTGTAGTATCAGTTATAATGTCTCCTCTTACATTTCTGATTTATTTGAGTATTCACTCCTTTTTTCTTAGTTTAGCTAAAAGTTGTCGACTTTATTTTTTAAGAAAAACTGGTTTCAGTTTCCTTCATCTTTTGTACTGCTTTACTAGTCTCTATTCGTTTCGGCTCTAATATTTATTATTTCTCTCCTTGTACTAACTTTGAACTTAGTTTGATTTTGTCTAGTTCCCTGAGGTATAAAGTTAGATTGTTTGAGATATTTATTTTTCTTCATATAGGCATCTGTTTCTATAAGCCTCCCTCTTAGAAGTACTTTTACTGAATCCTGTAAGGTTTGATATGTTGTATTTCCATTTTTGTTTTTCCTGACATTTTTTTTATTTCCCTTCTGATTTCTTTTTTGAAGGGCTAATTGTTCTAAAGCATATTGTTTAAATTCCACATATTTGTGGATTTTCCAGTTTTCCTTATTATATTGATTTATAGTTTTTTAACTCCTAACGTAGATTTAATAAACACATTGCAAATATTCACGCTCCCTGTTTGGATCATTTAACATGTGTATGTACCATGGAACAGTAGTCATCCTGGTGTATTTTTTTTTTCTTTTGTAGTTTTCTCCTAATTAAATAGATTTTTCTTAACTTTTATTTTAAGTTCAGGGATAGACTCGCAGGTTTGTGACATAGGTAAACTCATGCCATGGAGGTCTGTTATACAAATTATTTCATTGCCCAAGTATTAAATCTAGTATCCATCGGTTGTTTTTCCTGATCCTGTCCCTCCTCCCACCCTACACTCTCAAGCAGATGTCTTCATTCTTCTCTATGTGTTCATATGTTCTCATCATTTAGCCACAACTTATAAGTGACAGCATGCAATATTTGGTTTTCTGTTCCTGCATTAGTTGATTTGTAGTTTTCATACCATAGGTATTAGAAAATATGCTTAGTATAATTTCAATTTTTAAAAATTTGTTAAGACTTGTATTATGGTTTAAATGTTTGCTCCCTCCCAAACTTACGTTGAAATTTGATTGTCATCGTATTAAGTGGGACCTTTAAGAAGTGATTAGGATATGAGGTCACTGCTCTAATGAATTGATTAATGCCCTTGTCATAAGAGAGGGTTCATTATCATGGGAATGGGTTCTTTATAAAAGAATGAGTTCAGCCCCATTTTGCTTCTCTCTTTCTCTCAAATTCTTTTGTCCTTCCCCTATGGAATGACACAGCAAGAAGGTTGTTGACAGATGGCAATCTCTTGACCTTGGACTTCCCAGCCTCCAGAACCATAAGTCAACATATTTCTGCTCATTATAGATTACCCAGTTTGTGATATTCTTTTATAGTAGCATAAAACAAGCTAAGATAGAAAACTGGTACTGGAGCAATGGGATATTGTTGTAACAAATATCTGAAAATGTGGAAGCAGCTTTGCAACTGGGTAATGGGCAGAGGCTAGAAAAGTTTGAAGGAGCAGGCTAGAAAAAAAGCCTGTACTGTCATGAATGGAGCATTAAGGGCAATTCTGGTGAGGGCTCAGAAGAAGAGAAGAGCTATAGAAAAAGTAGGGAACTTCTTAGCGATTACTTAAGTGGCTGTGGTTAGAATGCTAGTAGAAATAAGGACAATAAAAGCAATTCTGATGAGGCCTTAGTCAGAAAACATGGATATCTTATTGGAAAAAGGAGTAAAAGCTATACTTGTTATGACATGGCAAAGAACTTGACCAAATTGTGTCCAGTGCTAGGGCTTTGTGGAAGGCAGAATTTAAGATCAATGAACTACAATATCTAGCTGAAGATACATCTAAGCAAAATATTGAAAGAGCAGCATGGCTTCTTTTAACTGCATATAGTAAAATAAGAGATGATGTCTTAAGATCAAAATTTATAATTAAAAGGGAAGCAGAATGTAAATGTTTGTAACCATCCTCAGTCTGGCCATGTAAAAGAATAAAAATGGAAGTTCAAGAGAGAGAATACGGAGGGTATGGCTAAGTGACCCTTTGATAAGGAGATTAGTACAGCTAGAAGAAAGCCAGGTGCTTTCAAGACAATGGGAGAAGCACAAAACTTACTGGATTTCACAAGCTCACAGCTGGAGGGAAACTTGCCTTAGGATGAATTGTGCCTTGAATCTTACACCTATATTTGATTCAGATGATACTCTGGACTTAAGACTTTTGAGTTGTTGCTGAAACAAGTGAAGACTTTGGGTCTCTGGGGATGGAATGAATGTATTTGGTATGTGAGGACATATGTTTTGGGGGGCTATGGAATAAATGCTATGGTTTGAAGGTTTGTCCGCTCCCAAATCATGTTGAAATTTAAATGCCGTTGTATCAATATTAAGAGGCAAGACCTTTAAAAGTGATTCATCCATGATGTCTCTGCTCTCATGAATAGATTAATGCCTTTATCACCAGGGTGGGTTCATTATTGAGGGAGTCAGTTCATTGTAAAAGGACGAGTTTGGTCCTTTTTTGCCTCTCTGTCTCTCACTATCTCTTTGCCCTTATACCATGGGATGATGCAACAGTAAGACCCTTGCCAGATTGCCAGCTCCTCAATCTTAGACTTCCCAGCTTCCAAAACTTCGAGCCAATAAATTAAAGGGTCTGTGGTATCCTATTAAAGCACAAAATGGACTACTTCAACTTATTTGTGAGCCTAATATATGATGTATCCTGGAGAATGTTCCATGAGCACTTGAGAAGAATGTGTATTCTTCTGCTATTGGATGAAATGTTGTGTATTTGTATATTAAGTCTATTTGGTATAGTTCAAGTTCAGGATTTCCTTAAGGATTTTCTGTCTGAATGATCTGTCCATTGCTGAAAGTGGAATGTTGATGTTTCCTACTATTATTGTATTGTAGTTTATTGCTCCCTTCATATCTATTAATATTATATATACATATATATGCACACATTTGTATGGTGCTCCAATGTTGGGTGCATATATATTTACAATTGTTATGTCCTTTTGATGAATTGACCCCTTTATCATTATATAATTACTTTCTTTGCCTCTTTTTACAGTTTTTTACTTAAAGTCTATTTTGACATATATAAAATAGCTACCCATGCTCTGGTTTCCCTTTGCATGGAATATCTTTTTCCATCCCATCACTTTTAGTCTAAGAGTGTCTTTAAAGGTGAAGTGAGTCTCTGATAGGTTGCAGAGAGTTGGGTCTTATTTGTTTATTCATTCAACCATTTTGTCTTTTGATGGGATAATTTAATCTTCTTATATTTAGGGTAATGTCTGACAAATGAAGACTTAGTCTTGCCATTTTGGTATGTGTTTATGACTATTTTGTAGTTCCTTTATTCTTCCAATCTTGCTGGCTTCCTTTGTGATTTGTTGAATTTTTGTAGTGATATGCTTTGATTTCTTTTTTTATCTTTTTCATATCTGCTATAGGCTTTCTTTTGTAGTTACCATTAGGTTTAAATAAAAAATCTTACAAGCACACCTATTTTAACCTCATGACAACTCAACTTCACTTGCATACGAACCTCTACACTTTTATACCCCATACCACATTTTACATTTTTCTGTCACAGTTAACACTTTTTATATTGTGAATCAATTAACAAATTACTATAGCTATAGTTATTTTTAATAGTTTGCCTGTTAACATCTATACTAGAGATAAAACTGATTTATACACTACTCTTACAGTATTATTCTGAAATCGACTATATATTTACCATACCGTATGTTTTATACTTTCATATGTTTTCATGTTACTAATTAGCAGCTTTTTATTTCAGCTTGATGAACTCCCTTTAGCATTTCTTGTAAGGCAGGTCTAGTAAAATGAACTCCCTCTGTTTTTGTTTATCTGAGAAAGTCTTCATTTCTCCCTGATAATGAAGGACACCTTTGACAGATAATGTATTCATTGGAAGTTTTTTTTTTCCTTTCAGCACTTTAAATATATTATTCTACCCTCTACTGCTTTGCAAGGTTTCTGTTATGAAATCCACTTGTAGCTGTATTAAGCATATCTTGGATATACTTGTTTTCTCTTGAATATTTCAGATTTTTTTAAACTTTCTTTTTTGATATTTGATTATACTGTGTATTAATGAGTTCTACTTTGGGTTGAATTGGTTTGGAGACCTCTAAGCTTCCTGTGCTCAGGTATTCATTTGCTTGCCCAGATTTGAGATGTTTTCTGCCATTATTTCTGTAAATAAGCTTTCTGTCCCTTTCTCTCTCTCTCTCTCTATGATGTTCCATAGATCCCATAGGCTTTCTTCATTTCTTTCCATTCTTTTTATTTCTCCGACTGAATGATTTTAAATGATCTGTTTTCAAGTTTGCGTCTTCACTTTTCTGCTTGAT
Organism: Cacajao melanocephalus; assembly: GCA_963573385.1. Taxonomy (NCBI): domain Eukaryota; kingdom Metazoa; phylum Chordata; class Mammalia; order Primates; family Pitheciidae; genus Cacajao; species Cacajao melanocephalus. The sequence continues at coordinate 6,588 of CAUYLG010000291.1, read as the reverse complement.
CTAGTCTTCCACTGAAGCTCACTATTGAATTTTTAGTTAAGTCACTGTATTCTTCACTCCAAAATTTCTGTTTCTTCGTTATGTTTTTAATCTATCTTCTCATTTGTTCTTGTGTTGTTTTTCTGATTTCCTTAACTTGTTAATATGTTGTCTTGTTATTTCATGAGCTCTTATATAATAACTATTTTTTACTTCTTTGCCAGGCAACTCATGAATCTCTGATTCTTTGGGCTCAGATACTGGAAGTTTACTGTGTTCTTTTGGTGTTATGTTCCCTGATTTTTCCTGATCCTTGTATCTTTCAAAGGGGTCTTCATATTTGAAGAAGCAATTGTCTATTCCAGGGTATATGTACTGGCTTTGGTAAAGAAAGACTTTTACCTGTGGGGGAAGCTGACAGGAATAGAGACATGCTGGCAGCACTGTGGCATTGGGTCTAGTTGTGTTGGGTGTAAAGTGTGGGGCCATGCAATAACTCTAGGTCTGGGAGGGCACTGAATCTCATTGGTTAAAGCAGGTGATGTTCCTGACATTGGCATCTTTGTAGTCCTTGGTGGCAATAGCTGCAGAAGGCCCACAGTGGCTGTTAAGGCTATCAGAGACCTCAGCTGTTCCTCTGGGCCTAAGAGGCTAGAGGCTGGGATCAGCAGCAGTGGAGGCTAGAAATGTCAGTGTGCATGCACTGTACTGTGGAAACCCACAACAAGCATGTCTATGGTAGCAGAGGCCAGATGCAGGCCCATACAAGGGGCAAGATCTGGGGTAAGAGGCAGGGACTGGGACCAACCGAGAGTGTACATGTAGCAAGTCTAACAAGCTTGCATGTACACAATTTTGGAGGCCAGCTGTGGGCTGTCAATAGACATCAGGTATTCTGCATGTGCACAGGCAACTGCAGGACCACACTGGAGGTGCACTTGCATGTCCAAGCACAGGGGTCTGCTGTGGGTGTAAGCATGATGTTGGGAGCAGGAGCAGGGGTCAGAGACAGCTGCTTGGGCAAACAAGCTGTGGGAGCCAAGTCTCGCAGCATGCAACAGCCTGGTTGTAGGGGTCAACCTCATATGCTCACAGCAGTAGACTTAAATCTTTCAGTAAAGGGTCCTGAGGCTGTTTGCAGGCATACGTACAGCAGCTGCATTGGGTGCCTGAGCCAGAGCTCCTGCAGAGGCAGCAGTTAGAGTGGCTCTAGAAAACAAGGATTGTGGCTCAGGCACCTGTAGAATACAGTGTTCACTGGGGTAAGTCCCTGAATCTGGGTGACCATGGTTAAGACCACATTGTGGAACAAATGAGCCATAAAGCTCCAGTGAAGAGGCTCCGCCTGAAACCGCTCACACAGAGAGTCACAAGATGAACATTTTCCACAACTCTGTTTTACTGTGGCCTGGAGAGAGACAACAGTGTGTGTCTTAACTGACAATCAGAAGCCCCAGGACAGGTCTGTGACAGGGAAACAGGGACAGGGCTGTGACAGGGAACAGACCATGTTCCTGACTGTCTATGACATGGAACTGATGCAACCTCTTCATCCCTTACAGAGCCCTCAATGCATTTCACCTGAGCCACCCATCAGGGCTGGTGTCTGCACTCATCATTAGGATATTCTTGAGCAATCCAGGGGGTTCACCTCAGCCCATCTGTATCCCCTTCTTTTTATTAAACAGGAAGCTCGGAGCACCAGGCACTCCACGTCCAGCCCACCAACTGAAACAACAGAGAGCACCTTACAGGAAAGGAAAATCAAGTACATACCCATCTGGTAGTGCCACTCTTACCCATGAGTGCCAGCCACTGTTCTGCAGGTCAGACTGCACCGGCCAATATAAAACCTGCCAACAGAAGTACATAGGGCTATGCAAGCAAAGCCAAAAGTACATAGGGCTACCCAATATACTCTACAGTCACATCTTCTGGAGGAGAGAAAATAATTATGATATATTAAAAAAAAATCCTACCCAAGCAAAAATAAATTCAGAAACAAGAGGTAGTGGCCTCTCAAGATGAGAAGAAACCAGTGTAAGAATTCTGGCACCATGAAAAATGTGAATGTTGTGATACCACCAAAGTATCACACTGGCTCTCTAGCAATGCACCCTAACCAAAATTGAAACTCAGATATGACAGATAAAGAATTCAAAGTATGGATTGCAAGGAAGCTCAATGAGATCCAAAAAAAGGTTGAAAACTAACGCTAAGAACTATGAGAGCAATCCAGGAACTGAAGGAACAGATAAATATCTTTTTAAAAAATCAAACACTACTTGTGGAAATGAAAATTTCACTTAAGGAATTTCAAAATACACTTCAAAGCTTTAGCAATAGATTAGATCAAGCAGAAGAAAGAATTTCAGAGCTTGAAGATCAGTCTTTCAAATTAACCCAGTCAGAAAAAAATATAAGTTAAAAAGAATTTAAAAAAAAAATAAAGCCTTTGAGAAATATGGGGTTATGTAAAGCAACCAAACCCATGACTTACTGGCATTCCTGAAAGAGAAGAAGAAAAAGTAAGCAACATGAAAAACATATTTTAGGAAATAATACAGGAAAACCCAACATCTCTTCATGGTAAAAACCCTCAACAAACTAGGCATCACAGGGACATACCTCAAAATAGTAAAAGCCATATATAACAAACCCACAGGCAACATTATACTGAATGGGGAAAAGTTGAAAGCACTTCCCCTAAGAACTGGAACAAGACAAGAATGTCAACTCTCACCACTCCTATTCAACATAGCACTGGAAGTCCTAGGCAGAGCAACCAGGAAAGAGAAAGAAATAAAAGGCATCCAAATTGAAAAAGAAGAATTGAAATTATCTCTTTTCACTAATGACGTGATCATATACCTAGAAAAATCTAAAGACTCTTCCAAAAGACTCCTAGACTTGATAAGTAACTTCAATAGAGTTTCAGGATACAAAATCAACATACAAAAAATAGTAACATTTTATACACCAATAATAATCAAGCTGAGAATGAAATTAAGAACTCAATCCATTTACAGTAGCCACAAAAAAAAATAAAATAAAATAAATTATCTAGGATTACATTTAAACACTGAGGTAAAAGATTTTTACAAGAAGAACTGCAAAACACTGACAAAAGAAGTTATAAATGACACAAACAAGTGGAGAAACATTTTATGCTCATGGATTGGAACAATAATATTATTTAAATGGCCATACTGCCCAAAGCACTCTATTCAGATTTAATGCTATTCCTACCAAATTACCAATGTCATTTTTCAAAGAATTAGAAAAACTATTCTAAAATTCCTATGGAAACAAAAAATAGGCTGAATAGCCAAAGTAATCTTAAGCAAAAAGGACAACATTGGAAGCATCACATTACCCATCTTCAAGCTATGCTAAAAGGCTGCAGTAACCAAAAATGCATGGTACTGGTACAAAAATAGACACATAGACCAAGGAACAGATTAGATAACCCAGAAATAAAGCCACACACCTACAATCAACTCATCTTTGACAAAGTGAACAAAAATAAGCAATGGGGAAAGGACTCCCTATTTAATAAATGGTGCTGGGAAAATTGGATAGCCATATGCAGAAGAATGAAACTAGACCCCTATCTCTCACCATATACAAAAATTAACCAATTGGATTAAAGACCTAACAATAAGACCTGCAACTATAAAAATCCTAAAAGAAAACGTAGGAGAAACTCTTCTGTACATTAGCCTAGGCAAGAATTTGCGGCAAAGAACCCAAAAGCAAATGTATTAAAAGCAAAAATAGACAAACAGGACTTAAACTAAAAAGTTTCTGCACAGCAAAGGAAATAATCAACAGAGGAAGCAGACAACGTATAAAATGGGAGAAAATATTTGCAAATTGTGCCTCTGACAAAGAACTAATATCCAGAATCTACAAGGAATTCAAATAATTCAACCAGAAAAAAAAAAAAAAAAACTTCATTGAAAACTGGGCAAAGGGCATGGATATGGTTAGAATGTGTGTCCCCTAAAATCTCATGTTGATATCTGACCTCTAATGTTGAAGTGAGGCCTAGGGGGAGGTATTTGGGTCATGTGGGCAGATTCTCCATGAATGGCTTGGTGCATTCCCTGTGACAGAGTTCACATGAAATCTGGTTGTTTAAAAGACTGTGGCATCTCCCCGACCTTGCTCCCTCACTTGCCATGTGATACACCTGCTCCCACTTCATGTTCTGCTATGACTAACAGCTTCCTGATGCCCCGTCAGAAGCCTAGGAGGTTCCAGTGCCATGCTTCCTGTATATCTGGCAGAACTGGAAGCCAATTGAGCCTCTTTTCTTTATAAATTACCTAGTCTTGGGTATTCCTTTTTAGAAATACAAGAACAGACTAATAAAGAAAATTGGTACTAAGGAGTGGGGCATTGCTATGCCTGAAAATGTTGAAGCAGCCTTAGAACTGGGTCATGGGTAGAGGTTGAAAGAGGATGAAGGTCTCAGAACAAGACAGATGAAAGTTTGGATTTCTTAGAAACTGATTAAAAGGTTGGGTTCAAAATGCTGATAGAAATACAAACAATGAAGGTCAGGCTGATGAAGTCTCAGATGGAAATGAGGAAGCTATTGGGAAATGGAGTAAAGATCACCCATATTACCCTCTAGCAAAGAACTTGGCTCCATTGTGTTCATGTTCTAGGGATCTGTGGAAGTTTGAAGTTAACAGTGATGACATAGGGTATCTGGTAGAAGAAATTTCTAAGCAGCAAAGCATTCAAGAAGTGGACTGGCTGTTTCTAACAACCTGCCATCAGAAATGGGAGCAAAGAAATGGCTTATATTTAAAAGGGAAGCAAAGCATGAAAGTTTGGAAAAGTGTGGTAGAAAAGAAAAGAGCATTTTCAGGAGAAGAATTCAAACAGGCTACAGAGCAACTGCTTTCTAGAGAGATTAGCATGACCAAAGGGGATCCAAGGGCTAATACCCAAGACAATGAGAAAAGGGCCTCAAAGGCATTTCAGAAGTCTTTGGGAGAGCTCCTCTCATCACAAGCCCAAAGGCCTAGAAGGAAAGAATAGTTTTAGGGTCCATCCCTAGGGCCCCACTGCCTTGTGTAAATTATTTACTTCCAACATTGTAACTTGGAAGTAAATAATTTGTTTCTGATTTTACAGGCTCGTAGGTGGAAGGAACTTGCTTGAGTCTTTAACGATGATACTTTGGACTTGGAACTTTTGAGCTAATGCTGGAGTGAGTTAAGACATTGGGGGAACTATTGGGAAGAGATAACTGTATTCTGCAATGTGAGAAGAACATGAGATTTGGGGGCTCAAGGGAAGGATGATATGATTTGGATGTGTGTCCCCTCCAAATCTCACGTTGAAATCTGACCTCCAATGTTGGAGGTGAGGCCTGAGAGGAGATATTTGGGTGATAGGGGCAGATTTCTCATGAACGGCCTGCTATTCTCCCCGTGGTAGAGTTCACACGAGATCTGGTTGTTTAAAAGATGATGGCACCTCCCCTACTCTCTCTTGCTTCCTTACTTGCCATGTGATGTGGCTGCTCCCACCTCACCTTCTGCCATGAGTAAAAGCTTCCTGAATACCCCACCAGAAGCTGAGCAGATGCCATTGCCATGCTTCCTGTACATGTGGCAGAACTGGGAGCCAATTAAACTTTTTTTTTAAAATAAATTACCTAGTCTCAGGTATTTCTTTATGCAATACAAGAATGGTCTAATACAGGCTTGAACAGCCATTTCTCAAAATAAGAAATACAGACAGCCAACCAACACATGAAAAAATGAATGCCCAATATCACCAATCCTCAGGAAAATGCAAATCAAAACCTCATTGAAATATTATCTTACACTAATCAGAATAGCTATTACTAAAAAGACAAAAAAAAACAGATATTGGCATGGATTCAGAGAAAAGGGAATGCTCATACATTGTTTATGGGAATGTAAATTAGTTGAACCTCTATAGAAGACAGGGTGGAGATATCTCAAAGAACTACAAATAGAACTATCACTCAACACAGCAACCCACTACTGCATATCTACCCAAAGGAAAATAAATATTTAAAAAGCACCTGCTCTTCTATGTTTAGCACAGCACTATTCACAATAGCAAAGTCATAGAACTAACCTAAGTGTCCATCAATGGTTGCTTGGATAAAGAAAATGTCGTATATAGGAGAGAGAGATCCAAGATGGCCAATTAACAACAGCTCAGGATTGTAGCTCCCAGTGAAAGTGCAGAGAGCGAGTGGACGCTGCACTTTCAGACGAATTTTTGTTACCCACAGACTGGGAGATTCCCGGCAGAGGAGCCACACGGATCGCCAGTGTGACATTTTTGGCCGGCGCGGCTGTTTTGCCGGCGCCCCGGCACAGCGCTTCTCGGCATGGAGTATACGGGACGGGGTGCCCTTTGAGTCAGGCTCAGCTGGTCCCATCCCCACAAGGAGAACAGCAATTGGAAGCGCTGAGGACTGAGAGTTTCACAGTAAGCACAGCTGAACCGGGAAGGTCCAGCTCTGCGGGGAAGGGGCATCCACCAAAGGAAAACTAAGAAACAGAAAAAACTTCATCACCGGGCGGAGAGATCCAAGATGGCCGATTAACA
>CAUYLG010000290.1:0-12126 GCA_963573385.1 Cacajao melanocephalus | reverse complement strand
ACTGGACCTGGACTTGGCAAGTTGCCATTGGTTAGGCTCTCGGCGGGATTTTTGAATTTTGGGCTGACAGTATGATTTAGTGCTGAGTGTGGGGCTAGGGGTGGAATGCAGGAGTGGGTGTGGGGAGCCTGCATGGAGAAGTCAGGCGCCAGTAGGACGTCCGGCCTCCTGATAAGTGTTATCAGGTGCGGAGAGGGTGAGTATTGTCCATCCGGCTCCTGGCGAGGCTGTCGGCCTTGCAATTGATACCACTTCTTGCATTTTCAAAATTGTTAAAATCTCCAAGACAGCGGGGAGAAAATGATACTGATAATGGACAACAGGTTAAAACAACTGGAACACAGGTACAATCCTATCAGGAGAACAGTGGAGATACTGTTGTAGTATATTCTATAGCTTCTGGAAAGGATGCTAGTGCAAGGTAATCAGTTGTGTTGTAGTGCCTGTGAGGTCCTTACAGTAAATTTATAATTCACATAGTGAATTTTGAGTAAACTTTTTTTTTTGTAATTAACTATACCAAATATTTAGAAGGTAGGACTTCAAATATTGAGTGATATCTATATTATAAATATTTTATTTAACTTGTCTGCTTTCCCACTTGACAGTGAACTCCTTAAGGTAAGGAATTCTGCTTTACTCATTCTTTTGTTCCCAGAAACTAGCACAGTTTCTGGCATAATTATGAATGGGTGAATGAAGGAAGAATTCAGTGATTTGACTAAGGTTTTGCAGTTAGTTCCGCACATGGCATGGGTTTTGAATCTTTCATCAAAATATTGTGCTTACTTACTTGACTCTGTTTCCAATACTTTTTCAGAAGAAACAGGCTGTTCTCAGTTAAAACATTTATTTAATTGATTAATTTGTAAAGCACCATTGTCTTTCACTACAAGTTAATCCAGTATGATAATGTATAGCATAATAATTTATTATGTGGTATGCAAAGCAAATATTGTAATTTACAACCTCTATATCCCATGGAATTATTCTAACTCATGATTTGTAGAGTGTGTTATCTAATATTATTAGAATGATTCTGTTTGTTACAGTGCATGAGGATTTTGGCAGTGGTACTTTGAAGAAACATCTGTAATGTAAATTAAGATTGGCTTAGAAATGAAAATATTAGTATTACCAATCTGGTAGCTAATTGACTATATGATGCACAGATGTTGCATTATAAAGAAATATTTCAGTGGCACATACTTAAATTATTTGTGGACTATTAAAAAATGACTCATGGTACATTTCTAAATAAGAATAAATACATCTAGCTACCATAATTTTCTAAATATTATTTGAACTATTTTTAGATTTTTTGATCATTATGGGTTTTAAAGATTTAATTTAATTCATATGATAAAATGAACATCTTAAAAGATAATCATTTTTGAAAGGGATTGCCCTTAGCTGTCAGGTTTTTCAGAAATTCTAGACCAGAACCATTAGCATTTTGACTTGGAGTTCTTGTTGGGAAACCACAATTAAACAATAAACAATATTTAGTATTTGTGTACTTAATCAGCATTACACATTTGATAATACACATTCTAGAAGATGAACTTTCTAGAATAGGTATGCTTAATTGTAATTAGTGGTTCCATTTTCCCATTTTCTAAGGGAAACAATGTCCTTTTGGTAACAAGTTTGTCCCTATGGGAATGGCAGTTGCTTTTATTTTGATACATCATGAATATTTACAAATATTGCTAAGGGATATACTTGTGTTATTTCAATAATATCAATTTTGAGCAATCCATATTTTAATCTCATACCCTGAAACTACTCAAGTATTTCCAATTTGGTTGCCAAGATTCTAGTTTAAAGCAAACTATGAAAGACATAACTTTGTTCATGTTGCATTATTTTTGCTATCTGCCAAGTTGGTCTGATGTCTAGGCCAGTGGTCTGATATGAGTCAATGTATAAAGAAGATAATACAGTAGTTCAAATTATACTTCTTAATGTGAATGAATAAATCTAATGACAAACAGCAAGATAATACAAACTGAAAAAGAGGTCTATGCAAACCCAGATTGGGATCAAGCTTATTCATTCTACAAAAATCAAGGTGTGTGTGCTGAGAAAGTTGGAGTGAATAAGTATGACCAAGTAAGAGAGTGTGGCTGCCATCTACCAAATAATGACACATAAAACAGTCCCACCTCTAGCTAAAGGATTAAATTAAGAGAAGAATATTACTTGACCTGTATGTTACATATAATTTCCTACCAACTCAGTGTTGTTCAGAAGCAGATTCTCTATTTGTTTAAATGTAATTATTTTAATGATTTTTATAAAGTATGTCAAAAATATAATAATATAAGTTTTGTGATGGTAGGACCTTTTTATATTTTGCTCACAGCTTTATCTTTAGTGGCTAAAGCGATACCTGGGACATAGTAGACACTTGACATTTACTGACTCAATGAAACAGATTTCTCCAAATAATTAAGGTACTAAAACCAGGCTATTTTTGCCTGTTTTTTCTTCTTTCCATTAGTTTGTATTATGAAATGAAAACTAACTTCCATCCTGAGAAAGCCAACATCATGATTTATACACCTCTTATGCACACACTTATTCTCTCACAGTCCAGGTTTTGTCTTTATTAATTTGTTATATAATCATTTTTTCCTGAAGGGACAGTAGCAATGGAATAAGGTCAAAATATCTTCAGGGGATTATAGTTTTCACTGGCCAATGAAGTTTAATAAGTACTCTGATGGTAGCTAAATATGTCCAAAAGCCTCTTCCCTTGCTCAATGATTTTTACTCCTCTGTGCTTAGGGTAGTTGCTTGGTAGTGTGTAACCTTTCACTTATTGTAAATTAGATCATTTATCTCACCTCCTGTTTTATTCAGTCAGTGTAACTAGTTTGCTCACTTTGTTTCTTTTTTTTTTTATGTCAGAGAGAGAGAGATTTATTAGAAGGAATTGGCTTATGTGATGATGGACGCTTCACTTGGTTTCTTGATTGTTCCACTAGAACAAAAACTTTACTGCTCAACACAGCATCCTTAGCTCTATGTATCTCTCCATCATCATAATCCAAGCAGCTGGCCCAAGTTCTCTTTCATACAATTCAGCAAGTCTAGTGCCTTTGCTGTATCACAACACTTGGTAAAATTAATGGTTTCCAATCCTGGCTGTCCGTTAAGAATCTCCTTGTGGGGTGCTTTGGACACCAAAACTACACCCCAGATTAATCAAATGAAAATCTCTGGGTGTGAGGCTTAACATCAGTCTTTGAAAATTGTGCAAATATTCATGTGTAGCCAAGAGTTAAGAACCACTGGGCTAAATGTTCCTACTGCCTTATCCCACCAACTTCATTGGAACACTTGTATGGTGAACCCAACCAGGATGGCACCAGAGTTCACCACCTTCCTTAGGTACTGTAATTTGGACTAACCCAGCCCTTCAGCCAGATTAGTGGCCTTATCCCCAGCCCTGTCTCTCTGTGGCTTCCTCTCTTTTCCTTATAGATATACAGTCCACCAAGTTCACATAATTTATAGCATCCTGTTACACAAATTAAATATTTTTATTATTTTCCTTTAGTGAGAAACTTGCTTTGTTCTTCTCAAACAATTCCAACTTGAATTTATTCTTTATAGCATAGCTTAAAATAAATTGTGAGCAGAAAGTTAAGCAGAAAACAAACTAGATTAAAAGCAAGGGCATAATGATTAGCTATGGAAGCCACAACTTAGAAACAAAAATGATCACAGTAAAATATGCTGCTAAAACAATTACTGTAACTTGAATACTTATCAAATAAAGTCCCCCAAACTATAATAAGAATTGAAAATAAAATTAAAATGTTCCTCTCTCCAAATTTGGTTTCAGTACTTATTTGATTTCAAATACAGAGGTAATATAGTTTACACTGAAAACAAATCAACTAACCAAAATAGATGAGCTTTATATATGAATAAGAGACATTAAGATGTTAAGGTTTGTTTACTCTGTTTTTATCTCTCTGGACCAATTTTTTAGGAAGAATAATGTGATTAAGTCAAGTCTGCTGCCTGACATTCTCAATTCCAGCATCATAGCAATAAAGCACCTTAGCATATTAAAACAACAACAACAAAAAGAAGACACTGTTCATTGGAAACTTTTTCTTTTTGAGACAAGGTCTCACTCTGTCACCCAGGCTGCCAGGCTGGAGTACAATAGTGCCAGCATAGCTTGCTTTAGCCTCAAAATCCTGGGCTCAGGCAATCCTCTGGCCTCAGCCTCCTGACTGGCTAGGACTACAGGTACATACCACCAAGCCCAGCTATTTAAAATTTTTTTCTATAGAGACAGGAGTCTTGCTATGTTGTCCAGGTTGGATTTGAACTCCTGGCTTCAAGCAATCCTCCCACTTGATCTTCATTGGAATACTTTTGACAATGAGTTTCAACAAAGGGAACATAAAATATAACAAAGTCCTACAAATCCTCTGATGTGAACTTCTCCTTACATTCTAATAGTTTCTTGAGTCCTCTTCTTTGCCTATTATGTTTGAAGTCTAGTTAGGTAGATAAAGCTTCAAATGCAGAGTGGGATGACTTAAGAAAATAAAGGTAGAGATGACTTTAGAAAAGAAAATGGAAACGAATTTGCAGAGCCTCCAGCCAGCCACTTCGTTATATAAAGCATTGGCAAATATTAGAGATCCACTATTTCTAATTTGAGAAACTATGGAGCAGTTCATATTCCTAAGGACTGGAAAAGAACAAATACACACGTATTAAAAAAGTAAAAAAGATGCCCTTTCAAATAGCAGATTAATCATTTTAGCATTGTTGTTTAAAACATATATTAGGAAAATGATCTCACAGTCATTATAAAACATATAGATGCATAGAATCATGAATCTTAATTAATGTGATTTGAAAACAGCATATCATGTCAATGTAACTTAATTTCATTCAATGTCTGCTTAATGGCTTAAGGAGTTTCACTGAAAAAGGGTAAAACATATTTAATCAATTTAATTCATGCAAGGCCATTGATTCTTTCCCACATGACATTCTCAAAATAAGATACAAAGCACAGACTTGAGTTTGGTGGCATTAATTGGACGCCTCCCATGTGCTAGACATGAGCTAGGTACTATCATATAACTATGTCAACACAATCCTCTGATATATTATCCACAACTAACAAATGTATAGATTGAGGCATAAAAAGCTTAAATAGTTCATCTAAATTCATACAAATATTAAAGAAATTGATTTCAGATTCTATGTATTTGACTTTTTCCATCTACCCTTTATGAATTAGTCACACACAGAAGTTTTCTCATGCTGACTAGACACCTTGCCATCTTCTCTCTGCTACCAACACTGCCATCAATATGATCGCCACTACCATTTTTGCTGCTGTTGAAAGAATCTATGGATCAAACCTCTATTGTGCTGCCACAACTCCCACCGCAGAGCTTCTAACAGTTAAGTCTGAGAGGTTCTTTTTTTGCACTGCCGAGGCCATGTTGAGAGATGAGATTTGCTGCCTCCATCTCTAAAGGAGCAGAAGCAAGTTCCCAGTGATTCCTAGAATTGATTAGAGTGGGAAACGAAATGTGCCCCAAGTGTCTATAGAACTCAAACTGTATTTTCCTAATATATACTTTGTTAACAAGGTGGTACAGGTCTAAACTACAATTAGTAACACAGGCTGGTTGCGGTGGCTCACACCTGTAATACCAACACCTTGGGAGGCCAAGGCAGGAGGCTCACTAGAGGCCAGGAGTTCGAGACCAGCCTGGCCAACATGGTGAAAACCCATCTCTACTAAAAATACAAAAATTAGCCAGGTGTGGTGGCACATCCCTATAATCCCAGCTACTTAGGTGGCTAAGGCATGAGAATCACTTGAATCAGGAGGTGGAGGTTGCAGTGAGCTGAGATCATGCCACTGCACTCTAGCCTGGGCAACGAAGCAAGACTGTCTCAAAATAAATAAATAAATACAATACAATCAGTAACATAGGCTAGTTACACTGTGGATTAAAGAGATAGTCTGTGGGCTGACTTGCGACCTGATCATCATTTATGATGGTGTTTCTATCAGAAAATTCATTTTGATTTTAAATTAATTTATTTTTAAGTGAACGTCTGAAATGCAGTTCACTTGTTAAGTTAGGTATTGCCTACATAATCTTAGCCATATTACTTTCAGGCAGAGAGCTGAACTTTATTATTTCATTACTATGCTTACGTGTGTCTGTGTTCTATATGTAATGATTGGTTTCTTGAATACAAGAAGATTTTTTTTTTATAAATAGTATCTGGAAATGTGCTTGCAAGTTATAGGCAATCAATGAATATTTAATGAATGAGTGATTTACTGGATATAACAAACAAGAATACACTGAGATTTATACATATTCAATTCCACCAATGCCACTTTCCGAAGAACTGTAATAACATCTGAAATAATCTTTACCAAGCAGGAAAAACAGATCCTGCAAAACAGGGATAAACAACCAAGAGCAAGAACATCTACGCAAGATGGAGAATACACAGCTGGGTATTCAAACAAGAAAAAGAAAGATTACAAGATAATGACAAGATACGGTAGTGGTATTGTGAGGAGAGGGAAAGACCATGTTTCCGGAATGTGTTACAGTATAAATGGCGCACATAGCTAGATTTTGATTGGCTACTATAATTTTTAAAAATTATGTGAATAAATTAATGGAAATAATTCAGATAAGAGCGACGAACCTTAACTGTTAAAGAAATAGAAAGTGGACCTTTTGAAGATTAATATGCAGGAATTAGCCTTTATTCCATTAAAGAAGACTACAGTATGCCTTCTGGCATATGAATGATTTTGTGATACCACTGGTGATCAGTTATCCATCTCTCATAGAGAAAAATGCAAAAACAAATGAGGTTGTATTTATAGTAAATATTTGGCTATGCTTAATCATAAGAAATAATATCTTAACAGGTTGAGAAGCCTCTCGACTATTCACTTAAGACTATGCACATTGTTTTTTTTTTTTTCCTGGGCAAACAAACCTCTCTTTGATGTGAATGTCATAGACATTGGCCAAGGGTGCAAAGAATGAACCAGAATCAATGATTTCTTGAAGTCTCTTCCAATCTAGAATTCTAAATTTCTGTAGTGTAACAGCTTATTAGTTTGTTAGGACTAAGTAAAAAAAGTGCAACAGACTGGGTAGCTCAAACTAGAGAAAGGTATTGGCTCCCAGTTATGGAGGCTAGGAGTCTGAAATCAAGGTGTCAGCGGGGTTGATTCTGTTCTAGGCCACTCTCCTTAGCTTGAGGATGTCCATCTTCTCTCTAAGTCCCTTCATATCATCTTCCCTCTATGTATGTCTGCCTCTGTGTCCAATTTCCCATTTTTATGCACTTGTCATATAGATTAGGGCCCACCCTGAGAATTTCATTTTCACTTGATTTCCTGTATAAAGATCCTATCTCGCCTGGCTCAGTGGCTCACACCTGTAATCCCAGCACTGTGGGAGGCCAAGGTGGGCAGATCACTAGGTCAGGAGTTCAAGACCAGCCTGGCCAGTATGGTGAAACCCTATCTCTACTAAAAATACAGAAATTAGCTAGGCTGGTGGTGGACACCTGTAGTCCCAGCTACTTGGGAGACTGAGGCAGAAGAATCGCTTGAACCTGGGAGGCGGTGTTGCAGTGAGCCAAGATCATGTCACTGCACTGCAGCCTGGGTGACAGAGCAAGACTCCGTCTCAAAAAAAAAAAAAAAAAAAAAAATCCTATCTCCAGATAAGATCACATTTTGAGGTACTGGGGGTGCGGACTTCAATCTATCATTTTTGGAGGGACACAATTTGACTCAGAACAAGCAGTCTCACGCACACATCGTCATGCTGCAGCTACATAGTATCGTCTAACGAAACAGACTGTGACCCATAGTTATGGCAGATTTTCTTATTGCTGAGGAGTCTCAACTCCATCTTCAGTGTTATTTCACCAGTCACCTAGGCTTTCAAGATGGAATAATGTATTCTGCTGCAATTAAAGATGCTGCATCTTTACATAAAAGTTTTTCCCATCACTTTTTAGTCCTCTCCCCTCAATTTTGGCATTTACTGAGGTCCCAGATATATTTAGCAGTCTTGAAATTGGAAGCATCTATATTTCCCTCCATTCACAGTGTGAAGAATTGGAGACAGGGAGAATATCCCTGGGAAGTAGCCAGAATACTTTGTACAATCAGGTCAGCATTTCTTCTATATGCCATGTATTTTCATAAAGCAGACAACACCTATATGACAGCAAAATGGTAGATTCTGCAAGAAATGCAACAGGGCCTGGTGTTAGGCTTGATTTCCCAGAGTATAGCACCCTCTAATTTGGCAGGAAATTACTATCTTGTAATACTGTTTTTTACTTAGGAGTTACATTGAGTTCAAAGAAGGAATTTTCCTGAGCAGCTTCCTGAATTTGACAAGATTAATTTATTCAGCTATTATGCATTGGGCACCTATTTTGTGTTCTGTGCTATGCTAGGCCCTATGAGGATATTCACTAAGGGATGTAGTTCCTATTCACAAGGAGCTTAGCAGAAAAGACAAACATGTACACAGCTAACTTGAATTCAAAGCAACATTCAATAAACGCTTTAATAGAGATCAAAACAAAGTGCTGTGGGGCCCAGAGGAGAGAGATTAATCATGTCTGGATTTCTTCTTAGGAATATATATTAACGTCAGTTTTTGGTCTTTTGCTTTTACTTAAAATTCTAGAAGGTGAACTTGGGAAAACTTTGCAGCCGCATTTTGAGAACTGATCCTTGAGACCAGAAGGTTAAAGCTGAGTACTGCAGCTGATGAATGCAGAGTAATATGTCTGTGTCAAATGAAAATGCTGCTCCATTAGTTCAGCAGTTCAATCAAATGTACCTAATCCTACATCAATCTAAATAGAACATAGCCATAACTTTTCCAGGCCAAGTGTACAAAAAACCTGCCAAGAGGACGAAAACGAAGCTGAAATGACAGCCATTTCATGAAATTTATGATGCGAAAAATACCATTTAAGTTGAGCTGCTGCTGGGGCAAGAAAGAAAAAACATTTAATTAGTTGCATGGTAGACCATTCATAATTTTCTTTGTGAGGTACAGAGGCATTTAGTCTACACTACTCATTATTATTGGCAATAGTTCCTCTTGGTGAATGAACCATTTAAAAATGAAAATAAATTAAAAAGACCATGATGCTTTTCTTCATTGAAAAAGAGCAAGAAAAAAATTCAAAAGTTAAGAGGGTTCTGAAAGAAACTTCAATGGTAATGATTTCTATGGTAATCAAGATCATCAGCATATCCCTATCATAATTACACATTCCAAAGCTCAGATACAGTTATAACTCTCACTGAAATTCTATAGCTGCTATAAAAAGAGAATTAAGATGATTGTTATCAAAATCACATGAAGCATTTTCAGAGTAAATACATAATAAAATTCTGAATACCTTTAAGAATAATTATTTATTATAATGTTTCATAGAACCAGGATTAAAAGGGATCTCATTTAGCTCAAACTCATCAGTGAACAAAACAGGAAAATGAGGTCCAAAGGACAGGAAATGACCTGTCCATGGTCCCTGTGGCTAATACATCTCAAACTGGAATGCAGGTTTTTTGCTTCCCAGTTTGTTGATCTTTCCAATATATTAATTATTTATCCCTCAAGAATACAGAATTAAGGTTGTTAATTCATGTTTTAAGTGTAAAAAATATAAGGCTGACTGTTACTCATGAACTCTGAAGCCACACTGCTTAGATTTAAGTTCTGGCATATCCATCTACTAGTTCTGTTTAGACAAGTACCAAATTGCCCTGTGCCTTTTTTCCTTATATGGAAAATGCAAATAATAGTATCTCCTACCTCTTAGAGTTGTTGTGAACAGTAAATGAGTTAATGAGTGTGAAGTGCATAAAAATGTGCCTGAAATACGTGTTTTCTTATTATTATTTTGATGATCTAGATCAACAATTTGAAAATCTTTCCTTCTTGGGGGCATTGCCTTCTACCAGTGCCTTATCTTAGCAAAATTTGAAAGCAACCGTGTTTATCTTTTCTGTACTCACGCTTCCTTGCTGAGCATCCTTTGAGCATCCAGTATCCTGACTATATTGTTTATATCCCATAATCACAATGTCCTGCTTGGCTCTGTCCACCTCTGGAAGCAATTGATGTGTTCAAGTTTGCCAACCTAAAGCCTGGTATGGTGGTACACAGCTGAAATCCCAGCTATCAGTAGACTGAGGCAGGAGGATCTCTTTAGCCCAGGAGATTGAGGCTTCAGTGCACTATAATCACACTTGTGAATAGCCACTGCACTCCAGCCTGGGCAACATAACAAGACCCCAGCTCTAAAAATCAAAACAAAACAAAATGAAAAAAAAAAAACTGCCAGCCATTTCTTCTTTACTAGAACTGATTCCACTCCCTCAGGGGTCCATGAAGTAATATCTAAAATAATAAGGCATATTTGTTTAGTATGTTACCCTTTCAAATGATACTGTACTTTTAAGCAAGATTGTCTGTAGTGTTGTCACCTCAACAATAAGATTAATATCCACTTAGGGAATTTTAGAAACAGTGATAGGACAACAGTAAGGGGAAAGGAAATCAATGACTTTTGAGTATTCTTTATGACACCTCAGTTAATTCTCAAGCATGGAATTTATTATTCTCTTCCATTTCAGAGAAAAGAAGACTAAGGGTCAGAGAGAGGAGATGATATAGTTAGAATCATACAACTAATTCATTGAAAAAGTGGTTTGAAAATTCTGGTCTATTTGGCTCCAAAGTCCATTCTCATTATTTTTTATAAAGAGTTCTTTAATCAGTTCTCCTCAAATCATAGTAATATAGTTTGGCTTTCTGTCCCCACCCAAATCTCATCTCCATTTGTAATCCCCACTTGTTGAGGGAGGGACCTGGTGAGAGGTGACTGGATCATGGGGGTGGTTTCCTCCATGCTGTTCTTGTGATAGTGAGGGAGTTCTCACGAGGTCTGATGGTTTAAAAGTAGCAGTTTCTCCTGCACTCTGGCTCTCTCCTGCTGCCTTGTGAAGAAGGTGCTTGCTTCACCTTCACCTTCCACTATGATTGTAAGTTTCCTGAGGCCTCCCCAGCCATGCAGAGCTAGTAGTCAATTAAACCTCTTTCTTTTATAAATTAACCAGTGTCAGGTAGTATCTTTATAGAAGTGTGAAAATGGGCTATACACAGACTATTTGTGTAAGTGGCTCTTGTGCATGTCTTAAGACTGGCTCTTTTTCCCTAGGAACTACCGAATTTCCCTCAGTTTGGCATCACAATTCAAAATATATTCACAATAATTTCTGTACTATTTTATAAAATATGGAAAACTTAGGTTACCAACGAAAATGCATAACGTACCTTACACTGCAATTTTTGAATATATGTACTCTATATCAAACACACATGTCATTACACATGTGAACTCTCTGTTGGTTTACCATGAACCAAAAAGATAAAGTAGAAATAAAATAGGTACAATGAGTATGTTTTCAACAAGTCAGTGCATCCCGTTGATAAGCTATTCCATAGTAGGAGTGCAAGATGTTTATATTAAACCAACAAAGTATATTCTGCACTAATTATTGACATGAAAGGAGAAAAAATATTTTAAAAGCATAAGCATAATGCTTTTGTATTAAATCTGAGTTATACTGGTTGCTAAAGTGTAAGAGCTTAGCGCATGTGAAATAATCTACAAGCACATTAATTAGCACAAATGTGTCATGAGGTTGTCCTATTCAGAAAGGCTTCAGGTTTTATATTTGAGGCAAAAAGAATTTTTATCACAACTCTTATTCTTTGCTGAACCACCTCATTTTATAGTTCTAAGAGAAGTAAAGCCAGCTGGAGGGTTTATATTGATCTATTAACTTCTCTAGAGTGTTTCCTTGATAAATGTATCTTCTTTCTTTCTTTCTTTTTTTTTTTTTTTTGAGACACAGTCTCATTCCATCACCAGGCACCAGGCTGGAGTGCAGTGGCACGACCTCGGCTCACTGCAACCTCCGCCTCCCGGGTTCAAGCAATTCTCCTGCCTCAGCCTCCCAAGTAGCTGGGACTACAGGCA
>CAUYLG010000289.1:0-32903 GCA_963573385.1 Cacajao melanocephalus | reverse complement strand
AACTTCTTGAATCCCGGCGGCCGTTTTTGCCGTGCGGGGTGTTGGCGCCACTACCCCCCAGCCGGGGTGAAAGTGCAACACTCTGCCTAAAAAAAAAAAAAAAAAAAAAAAAACTCTCTATATATGTGTATGTGTATATATATATATGTATATATGGCAGCTACTAGACTTGAGTGCCCAGCCTCCATAGGAAGATGTAAGAGTCTTTTTTGACGGATGCTTAACTGTCTGTTTGAGTCTATGAATCTGCATTTCTTCCAGTGCTACACAAAGAAAATAAGGCCTAATCAAGTCTGGGGAGGAAAAAATTCAAAACACGCTGACAGAATGTCTAGAAATTAGATGGAAAGTGTACATAGTAAAAGGTTTGGAAATGAAACGGGGTGGGGGAGAGGAGAAGATGCTCCAGTATTTTATTTTACACACTTTATATTTTTGAATCTTTTACACTAAGAATGTATTTGAGCATTTCTTGTATAATTTTTATAAGGGTTCATGAATTTTTACCAGAAAAGTAGGCCTACCGGTGATAACCATTTTAGAAACTGAGTTTAAAAGTGGAATTTGTGAATGTGTGTGGCATGTATGGAACTCAAATAATTGTCCCTACCAAACAAAAAAGCGTGGGCTGATGACTGCTACCAAACAGGAAGAAGTCAAAGCAGCCTGGAAATCAAGCCACATGTCTTGATAGAAGTGAAAATCAAAGGCAATAAATTCAACACAACCAATCCCAGGAGAAGAAACGGGGTTAAGTTATGGCTTAAGAGATTTGAATGAACTGTAATGAAGGGCTTCTTTATGGTAAAGCTATTAAGAGCAGGGAGGAAATTTAGTAACAGATTATTCAGGCAAACTGGGACTCTTTTCCCTTGGACATTTTACAAATGGAATTAAAAAGCACTTGTTTCTGACTAATTAGGAAGAGTTCAGCTTGCGGGTGGAATTAGTTATTTCTATTTGGTTACAGAGAAGAAAACTAATAGCGACTTTGGTAGTCACAGTCAACGTGCAATCATTTTAAAATAAAATAAATTAGCAGTGATAAATCTGTGTGTTTTAACTGCCTAAATCCTAGAAAATAAATTCAAATTTAAGTGGAATATTCCTTATAAATATCTCTACTTTGTCACACACCTATGGTTCAAGTTCAGATCTTCCCATCTTTTAAATATTTTAAAACTTAGCTGTAATTTTAACTTTAAAAATAATGGACATTTTTTTTTGAGATGGGGGGGTCTCACTATGTTGCCCAGGCTGGACTTGAACTCCTGGGCCCAAGTGATCCTCCTGCCTCAGCCTCCTGAGTAGTTGGAACTGTAGACCTGTGCCACCACACCCCAAAACATATATTTTTGTGTGATTAAAAAAAAGATACAAAAGCTACAAAAAAATAAAGAAGAAGAAGAAGTGTTTCCAGCCAATAATATCCTGGAATGCTTAATACAGTAAAATCTCACTATTTTGGACTAGTTCAGAGAAAAAAAAAAAAAGGATTTCATTTTAAATGATTTTAATACCTGGAGGTAAATATTATGCATAACATAAACTAGGTAAAAAAAATGGTTGTTTTTTAATGAACCAACAAGTTATGTGACTCCAAAAATAGGTAAGGCAAGCTTGTTATTATAAATATTTTAAGCATTTTATCTTGATTAAGCTTTTAATTCGTACTAACAGTAAAAGAAGGCTGACTCGTTTAAGAAAATCAACCCCTGTCTACACTTAATCACACATTTTTCAAATAGTGGAATCTGTACTGCTGTGGTTTTACCTGCTTGTCTTCTTTTTCCCTGTGAAGTGACAATCTTGGTTTCTGACTGTCGAATTAAAAGAGGCAGAGACAAAGAAAGGAACTAGAGCACACGCCGTGCCTAACTTATGCAATGAGAGCAACAAACCAAAATGCCAGCAATTAAATATTGAGACCAGTTTTCACACACGATAAATTATTTGGCATAGGTGATTTGCTTTAAAATTCATCCCTCAAGGAATATATTTGTCACTTTCCAAACGCTTATATCCAGGTCAAGAAAAGCTACAGGATAAAGGAAACTTAAGTTAATCCAAATATCGTATTGAAATTCTACCTTATAAGAAATGTTAGAAATTATTTAGAATAATGCCTGTATTAATTTGAGACATTTTTCAATCCCTTTTTGTATTGTGACATTTAGATGTGATATTGACTTTCCTGTTTAATTTGCTTTAGTTTATTTTAAATTATTAGCTCAGTATCCATAGTAATATTTAAGGATTAAACAACTATATAAATAATAGGATTATAAATATTTAAATTTTTTGCTTTTATACTTACATATGTTTTCTGACTTTAAAAAAAGGTAATGTGCACCTATTACTTTTGTAATAAGAAAGAAACTCTATGTTATGGATTAAAAAAAGAATACTGATTCAGAACCTTGTACCTTCTCAGGATAGGGGAACTCACTAGCTGTGCCACACTGAAATCCTATTTTGAGAGAGATTTCCAGGATTCTGTATAACCATCCTCCCCAAGTCATGAGGTAACTAGATAGGCTGGGAAGACTCTACACAAGAGTGAGCCCCAATCTTTATAGCGTATGCCTTGGAAAGCCAGAGATCACTCCTGCATTTCTCAGAGACTCCATCAGCCAGGGAAACGAAAGATCCGGCCAGGCCTTCTCCTCCTCTTCTTCCTCCTCCTCCTTCCCGTCTTTTCTCCTCCTCCTCTTCTTCCTCCTCCTCTTTTCTCCTCCTCATCTTTTCTCCTCCTCATCTTTTTTCCTCCTCTTCTTCCCCCTCTTTCTCCTCTTTCTCCTCCTCTTCCTTCTCCTCCTCTTTCTCCTCTTCCTCTTTCTCCTCCTCCTCTTCCTCCTCCTTTTTCACCTCCTCCTCCTCTTCCTCCCTTCTTGTTCTTCATGAGGAAATGAGAATAATATTTTAATTCCCTTAGAAAAATAATGCAAGCAAAAATTATATATGTATGTATTTATCCATTGATGCATCTGTCTATTCATCTATCTATTTGTCCATTTATCCATGCATATTGGTTGCCTCCAGGAAAGGGAACTGGTCGGTTGCTGGGGAGGGAGGAAGATTTACTTTCCACTGTATACCCTCTTGTACCTTTTGATTTTTCTGCCATGTTCATGCAATAACTATTCAAAAAAAATTTCCTAAGGAAAATTACAACATGAGACAAAATTTTTTTCCAGAATAGTGATATAAGAAAACCAGCTAAGATACAGTTATAAGATGACTATTGTGAGCACTTCCTTTATACACATAGACTTCTTTACTTCTACCAGGTGGGTACTGTGAGCAGCATCTCCACTTTACAGATAGAAAATGGGAGAAACTAAATACCTGCCCATGTACATACACACAGACACACACGCACACACACCCAGTTTTGTTGTTGCCAAGTAGTCTTCAAAATTAATTGTGTAAGATTACCTCTTCCCCAAGTTTACATAAGTATGCCAGTTTCCCCATACTTTTGGCAATTCTTTTACATTTTAACCACTGAATAAACCAATATTCATCAAGTTCTATTAGATATTAACTTTCTCAACCAGATTTAAACAAACAGAGTTGCTCAGAAGTAGTGAAATCAACTTACTAATGATTTACCTAAAGATTTCTACTGACAACTCAGTAATGATGTTCATAGCTAGTGAAATCTTCAGTAGCAAGTCACCCAGCTAGATGGAGAAGGATGAGGGACAAAAGGTGGGTGACACTCCACTAACACACTCAGACACAAGAGACCGTGACTCCCTTATGTGCTCCCACTGCAGCACATGACTTTCTCCCATGGCATTTATTTATCTCTGGTTTAACATTTTTGCTTGTGTGTATGATCCCTTGATTTGTGAGACTTAGAATCTAACTATCCATCTTTTGCAGTGGATCATGAGCTCCACGAGGGCAGATCATTTTGATTTTGTTGGTCATCTTATTCCAGCACCTGTCCGGGGCTTTCACAGGACTAGATAGATGGATGAGAATTTCAACTTTAATCTATGTGTCCATGAAGGCTCTTTTGGTTGTAGGTGCAGAAGAATTCATCCCCATAATAGACAGTTACATGCCACATATAGTTTGAGAAAAGGCTAAGCAGATTAGAACCCTCAAGTTTAACTCTCCTTGGACAAATACTATGGCTTTGTTGACAAGTGGGTTTGTCAGCACTCTTGTAACTAGCTCTCTAAGTTGACGACTATATTCAACACTGTAGAATACTTTGCAGTATGATAACTCTTTGGTATGACTAGATAGTCTTATGAGTTACTATGACTAAAAAATCCATTGCAGGCCAGTGCAGTGGCTCACAGTTGTAATGCCAGCACTTTGGGAGGCAGAGGCTGGTGGATTGCTTGAGTCCAGGAGTTCAAGATCAGCTGGGACAACATGGTGAAACCCCATTTCTACAAAACTAAAATTAGCCAGGTGTGGTGGCATGCACCTGTGGTCCCGGCTACTCAGGAGGCTGAGGTTGTACCATCACCTCAGCCAGGGGGGTCAAGGCTGCAGTGAGCTGTGATCACACCCTGAACTCCAGCCTGGGCAACAGAATGAAACTCTGTCTCAGAAAAAAAAAAATCCATTGCCAACAGAATAGAGAATCCAGAAATAAAGCTTTACACCTACACCAGTGCACATCTAGTCTTCAACAAAGTTAATGAAAATATGCAATGGGGAAAGAACTCTCTATTCAATAAATGATGCAGGGATAACTGGCTAGCCATATGCAAAAGATTGGAATTGGACCCCTACTTTTCACCATATATAAAAGTCAACTCAAGATGAATTAAAGATTTTAATATAAGACCTCATGCTGCAAGAATCCTAGAAGAAAACCTGGAGGCCACCATTTTGGGCATCAGCCTTAACAAGTAATATGTGACTAAGTCCCCAAAAGCAATTGCAACAAAATAAAAATTTGGCAAGAGAGAACTAATTAAACTAAAGAGCTGCTGCAAAGCAAAAGCAACTATAAAAAGAGTAAACAGACAACCTACAGAATGGAAGAAAATATTTGCAAACTATGCATCTGACAAAGGTCTAATATCCAGAATCTCTAAGGAACTTAAACAATTCAACAAGCAGAAAACAACTAACCCCATTAGAAAGTGGGCAAGGAACGTGAATAGACATTTCTGAAAAGAAGATATACAAGTAGCCGACAATCGTGAAAAAAACTTTCCACATCACTAATCATCACAGAAATGCAAATCAAAACCACAGTGAGAAACCCTCTCGCATCAGTCAGAATGGCTACTACTAAAAAATCAGAAAAAAGAGCCAGGCACAGTGGCTCACACCTGCAATCCCAGTACTTTGGGAGGCTGAGGCGGGTGGATTATTTGAGATCAGGAGTTCGAGAGCAGCCTGGCCAACATGGTGAAACCCCGTCTCTACTAAAAGTACAAAAATTAACCAGGCATAGTGGAGTGCACCTGTAGTCCCCTATACTAGGGAGGCTGAGGCAGAAGACTCCCTTGAACCTGGGAGGCAGAAGCTGAAGTGAGCTGAGATCGTGCCACTGCACTCCAGCCTGGGCAACTGAGTGAGACTGTGTCTCAAAAAATAATAATAATTTAAAAATCAGAAAAACAACTGATGCTGGCAAGGCTGCATTGAAAAGGAAACACTTATACACTGTTGGTGGGAATGTAAGTTAGTTCAGCCACTAGGGAAGGCCATTTGGAGATTTCTTGAAGAACTTAAAACAGAACTCCCATTTGACCCAGCAATCCTATTACTTAGTATATATTCAAAAGAAAATAAATTATTCTGCAAAAAAGACACATGCACTTGTTCATAGAAGCACTATGTATAATAGCAAAGATATGGAATTAACCTAAGTGCCCATCAACAGTGGATTTGATAAAGAAAATGTGGTACATATACTCCATGGAACACTATGCAGCCACAAAAAATAAAATTATGCCCTTTGCAGCAACTTGAATGTAGCTGGAGACCACTATTCTAAGCAAATTAATGCAGAAACAGAAAAATCAAATACTGCATGTTGTCATTCATAAGTGGGAGCTAAACATTGGTTACTCATGGATGTAAAAATGGCAACAGCAGACACTAGGACTACTAATGGGGGAAGAAAGGAGGCAAGTGTTGAAAAACTAACTATTGGATACTATGTTTAGTACTTGAGTGATGGGATCAGTTGTACCCCAAACCTCAGTATCATGCAATATATCCATGTAACAAACCTACCTATGTATCCCCTGAATCTAAAATAAAAGTTAAAATTATTTTTAAAAATCCATTGCCTTTACCACTACTCCCTTCCCCACATTCCAATTTTGTGGATATAAACTTTGAGCCTCGCAGTCAGTTAAAGAAATGGAGTATAATAGTCCCCTTCCTTCTGAATGGTGAATGTTCACTGTTCCCTCCAGTATTTAGCTATTAGTAAATAGCCGGATCTTATCTTAAACTTTAAGTCTGTGCTCTTTTTTTTTCCCCAACACATAGGTGTTATCCTTTAAATGTGTTTCTTGGAGTTCATGTGTTGGAAACTTAATCCCCTGTGTGACAGTGTTGGGAGGTGGGGCATAATGAAAGGTGTTTTGGTTTTGAGGGCTCAGCCGTTGAGAATAGGTTAATGGCATTATTAAAAAGGATGGCTGGAGTGGGTTTGCTCTCTTGTACTCTTGCCCTTCCACCTTCCATTATACAGCAAATTGCCACACACAAGATGCCAGCACCTTGATGTTGTACTTCCCAGCCTCCAGAACTATGAGCCAATAAATGTCTTGATTATAAATTACCCAGTCTCAGGTATTCTGTTATAGCAGCACAAAATAGACTACAACAACAGGTAATAGAAAACTCAACTCACACTGGCTTAAATATTATGATGATTAGTTAACTCACATAACTAACTTAAATGTTGGCTTAAACGAGCAACTCAAAGATGTCATCATGGACCTGGCTTCTTTCCATTTCTTCCCTGTCTTTCAAAATGGCAGCTTCATCTTAGAGTGGCCGCCAATCATGCTGCAATATAGCTTCCAGATGCTTGCAGGACAACATATATCTCTGCTGGAATGGGGAAGGGGGTGCTTTCTATTAATTATAGTAATATAATATATCTCCCCAAGGAGTGGGGGAAGGGCCTTCTATTAACCGTGAAAAAAGAGACTTTTCTAACTTGAACCAAAAAGTACAGATTTTCTTTCATGGTTTACCTGAGGAGTTAGAGGTAGAATCAGTACCACCAAAGCCACGGGGGTTTTGGTAAATGCTGGAGAGGATGCCACAAAGTCCTCTAAGTCAGTAATTAATAGCTGTTATAGTATTCACTAAAGTTTACCGACCGCATCGTATTGGCCCAATATTAGCTTAACAGTTTACACATATCGTATTATTTAATCATTACAACAAACACAACAAGTAGGCGTTATTATCTCCATTTTACAAATGAGTAAATTGGAATATGTCCAAGGTTGTACAGGAGGAGTCTAGAGATAGACTGAGGACTGCAATATCTAGTCCATGATTAAAACAACCTCATTACACAGTAAGAGTCATGGAAGGCTTTTGAAGTTGGTGCAGTATGTGTAAAGCAATGATTTAGGGCCCTCAAAACCATCCCATTAGACCTCTAGATAAACCATCCAATTCCCTTATATCACCAATAAAACCACATTTACAGCGCTCCAATGTATTAGTCTTCCCTGCTCTCCCACATCACTCCTATCTCTTACCCTCAAACAGACATTTTAAAGTATTTAAAGTATTAATTTTTTTCACCATAATTTGCAACAAGAAGCATTAGATATAAATCCAATTTAGTTAAAAATAGGGAGAAGATAGATAACATCCAGAGACCCCACTGTTAACTTGAAACATGAAAAGAAGCAAAACCTAAATAATCTCTCAAATTATAAGACATAATTGATTTATTTAATGCACCCTCCAGTGATTCTCTGGATTCTACTTCCTCCTGCCTATTCAGGGAGTCTTTTCCTGTAATTGTAATTATTCTCTCTCTTCCTTTGTTGGTTTTCCTCCTCTCTTAGATCATTCTCATCAGCATAAAAGAATGCTACAATTTCTCCCACTACAAAAAGCACCTTGAACCCCACACCCATCTTTTCCAGGAAATGACCCTTTTCTCTGCTTTCCTTTATAGCAAAAAACTTTGATAGAGTTCTCTCTTCAACCTGATCCCAACAGGCTTTATTCTCCCTACTCCTGGGGGATCTTTCTGATAAGGGTCACCAACGTCCTCTCAGTGCCAAGCCCAATGATCTATTCTCAGTTCTCAATTGTTTTACCTTTAGGAAACATGACACAGTGGTCAGTCCATCCTGCTTGAATCATATTCTTCTCTTGGCCTCCAGGAAACCACATTCTTGGGTCTTCTCCCACCACTTCTTTTCAATTTTCTTTACTTGTCATTCCTCATCTTCTTAACCTCAAAGTGGTAGACTGCCCTGGGACTCCATTTGATGTTAGAGGCTTTTCTTCATAGATTAATTCCCTGAGTGGTCTTGTTCACTTCTATGGCTTTAGATACCATAGGTGAGTGTCAGAATACATCCAAGATGCTACAACAAAATACTTTAGGCTAGATAATTTAGAAATAATAGAAATTTATTGCTCACCGTTCTGGAGACAGGGAAGTCCAAGATCATGACACCAGCAAATGCTGCCCCTGGTGAAGGCTCATTCTGGCTCACAGATGGTGTCTTCGCACTGAATCCTCATATAGTGGAAAAGGAAAATGAGCCCCCCTTAGGCCCTTTTATAAGGGCACCAATCCCATTCATGAAGGTAGAGCCCTTATGACCTAATCACCTCCCAAAGGCCCCACCTGTCATTACTATCATTGGAGAGTAAGTTCCAACACATAAATTCTGGGGAGATCATAGCAGCTGAACTCCCCCATTTATATCTTCAACCTATACCATCTCCCTGAACTCTAGATGCTGTATCCAACTTCCTACCTGACATCTCCACTTGGATGTTTAACAGGCATCTTCAATTTTACATGTCTCCCAAAGAACCCTTGGTTTACTTCCCCCCAAACCTGCTTCTTTCAAAGGTAATCCACAACTCATTTTTTCAAGTTGCTCAGAAAACTTGTGATCATTTTTGGATCCCCATCTTTCCCCTCACAGCTTAAATAAAATTTATTAGTAAATTTAGCCACCTTGACCTCCAAAACACACTTCAAATATGGCCATATCTTTGTTGCTATCATCCTAGTCCAAACCATGCTGTTTTTGCTTGGCTTCCTGAAACAAATTTCTCTGGTCTCTCAGCTTCCATTCTTTCTGCCCTAGTCTATACCTCACCTAAGAGCTAGAATAGATATTTTTAAATGACACTTCTAGACATAGAATGCACCCACAGCTTCCTCACCTCAGGCAGAATCAGGTTCCTATATTTACATGGTGCATGAGAACCAATATGGCTTGGCCCCTTGGTATCTCTACCGCTTTAGCCTCGGTAGGCTGACCCTTGCTCATCCATCTCCAGCTTCAATGAATCCCTTGCTGAAAAGGACTCTTCTGGCACACTCATACTTCTTGTATTTTCAGTTACTGTTCTGCTTCCTAAATGCTCTTCCCCAGATGTTCACATGGCTTACTTCTTCATTTTATTCAGATTTTGCTTGACTGTAACCTTACCACTGCAGCCTTCTGCTCACTGTAACCAAAATAGTCATGCCTATTCCCCCAGCCTCTGTTCCTCTTTATCCCCTTATCTAGTTCTCTTTTCTTCGCCTGATGTAATTTATGGCATCTTACTTGGTCATGGTTTGTCTCCCCTCCACTAGCATTCAAGTTCCAGGAGAGCAGGGACAGCTGTATTCCAGGAGCCTAGAATAGTGTCTGCTTGGTCGTGGGTGCTTCAGATGTGTTTGCTGAATGAAAGAATGAAGCAATGAGTGAGGGACTTGGTAGTTATTCCCCTTTGCTTTGTGCATCTATTCAGTGACAAGTATCGGTAGATTTTTCATAAGACCATTCATAACTCTCTCCTCCTTTCATTTTCATGACCACAACCTCAGTGAACTCCCCACCTGGAGAGGGATCTCCAGTCTCTGGTTTCTACTCAGTCCAACTCTCAAATGGACCCTGAGCATTGATGTAGTTAATAATACTAAAGCCATTTTCACCTAAAGCTGATTGCACTCTCTACAGTGAAATTTAATATTTGAAAAGCCCGGTTACTCCTTATTGACTGTTTTTGTTTGTTTGTTTATTTGCTTGTTTTGTTTTTTGAGACAGGGTCTCATTCTGTGGCCCAGGCTGGAATGCAGTGGCACAATCACAGCTCACTGCACCCTTGACCTCCAGGGTCAGGTGATCCTCTTGCCTCAGCTTCCCACATAGCTAGGACTGCAGGTACATGGCACAACACCCAACTAATTTTTAATTTTTTTTTTGTAGATACAGAGTTTTACCATGACGCCCAGGCTGATCTTGAACTCCTAGGCTCAAGTGATCCACCCACTTTGGCTTCCCAAAGTGCTGGGATTACAGGTGTGAGACACGATACCCATCCACTATTGACTTTAATATAAGTACAAACTCCTTTATTTGATATTCGATAGACTTCATTTTCAAATATTGTTGCTTGACTTTTCCAATGCCATTTATCTTTTTGGTAGTCTTATTTTATTTTTTAAATATTTATTTATTTATTTATGGAGATGGAGTTCACTCTGTCACCCAGGCTGAAGTGCAGTGGTGCAATCTCGGCTCACTGTAACCTCTACCTTCCGGGTTCAAGCAGTTCTCCTGCCTCAGCCTCCCAAGTAGCTGGGATTACAGCTTTTTTTAGTAGAGATGGGGTTTCTCCATGTTGGCCAGGATGGTCTTGAACTCCTGGCCTCAGGTGATATGTCTGCCTTGGCCTCCCAAAGTGCTGGAATTACAGGTGTGAGACACTGCACCTGGCCTATGTTGTTTTAATTGACATATAATTGTACATATTTATGTGGTACAGCGTGATGTTTGGATGCAGGTATATACTGTGCAATGATCAAATGAGGGTAATTAGCATATCCATCATCTCAAAGACTTGTCATTTCTTTGTAGTGAGTGCATTTAAAATCTTCTTTTTCAGCTATTTTGAAATAAATAATACGTTATTGTTAACTATAGTCACCCTCCTGTGAAATAGAACACAAGAACTTATTCCTCCCATTTAACTATAACGTCGTACACATTCACCAACCTCTCCTCATCCTCCCCTCCTCCCCAGGCGCTGCTAACCACTATTCTACTCTTTACTTCTATGAGATTAGCTTTTATGATTGCACATATGAGTGAGATGATGCAGTATTTGTCCTTCCATGCTTGGCTTATTTCACTTAACATAAGGTCCTCTAGGTTCATATGTTGTTTATAGTTTTCCATTGTGTATTTATAAAATATTTCAAGCTTTATTTCCCATTTTTCTCCTTAATGAACCTCTCTTTCCACTATCTTTGGACTATTCCAGTCCCATTGTTCATTATAGATCCTTATATTCTTGCCATAGCCTCTCCAAACTGGGGCTAAATTATAAGGCTTAGCTCAAAGTCTACCTTCTTTTGTTAGTCCTTACCACAGCCCTGCAGCCCATCAATACCCCTCTGAAATGGAAGCCCTTCCTCTCTGTATCACCACATTTAAAAATCCATTTATCTATTGACTTAGGTTGACTCCACATCTTGGCTATTATAAATAGTTCTGCGATAAATAAGGGAGTGCAAATATCTCTTTAACATACTGATTTCAATCCTATGCAGTGGTGGGATTGTTGGATCTTTAGTTCTGTCTTTAATTTTTCTAGGAACCTCCATAAAGTGTGGTCCATAATGACTCTATTAATTTACATTCCCACCAACAGAGTATGAATTCCCCTTTCTCCACATCCTCATCAGCACTATTTTTTTGTCTTTTTGATAACAGCCTTTCTAAGTGGGGTGAGATGGTATCTCGTGGTGGTTTTCATTTGTGTTCTCTGATGATTAGTGATGTTGGGCTTTTTTATATGTATCTGTTGGCCATTTGCATGTCTTCTTTTGAGAAATGTTTATTCAGATCATTTGTTCATTTTTAAATCAAATTATATATTTTCTCCTTATTTGCTACTGAGTCGTTTGAGTTTTTTATATATTCTAGATATTAACCTTTGTTCAGATGCCTAGTTTAAATATTTTCTCCTATTCTATAAGTTGTCTCTTTGCTCTTTATTTCCTTTGCTGTGCAGAAGCTTTTTAGTTTAATATAATCCCATTTGTCTATTTTTGTTTTTATTGCCTTTGCTTTTGAGGCCTGATTCAAAAATCCTTGCTCGGACCAATTTCATGAAGTGTCTCTTCTATGTTTTCTTCTGGTAGTTTTAGAGTCTTGGGTCTTCCATTTAAGTCTTTAATTCGTTTTAATTTTTGAAGTGGTAAGAGATGAGGTTTAGTTTCATTGTTCTGTATGTGGATATCCAGTTTCCCCACCACTGCTTATTGAAAAGACTGTCTTTTTCCTTTTCTTTTGAGATGGAATCTCATTCTGTCACCCCGACTGGAGTACAGGGCAGTATCTTGGCTCACTGCAACCTCTACCTCCTGAGTTCAAGGAATTCTCCTGTCTCAGCCTCCCGAGTAGCTGGGATTACAGGCACCTGCCACCACGCCTGGCTAATTATGTCTTTTTCTTAATGTGTGTTCTTGGTGCCTTTGTTGAAAATCAGTTGGCTGTAAGCACACGAATTTATTTCTGGATTTCTCTGTTTTGTTCCATTGGTCTATGTGTCTATACCAGGATGTTTTGGTTACCATTCCTTTCTAGTATATTTTGAAGTCAGGTAGTGTGATGCCTCCAGCTGTATTCTTTTTGCTCAAGATTGCTTTGGCTATTTGAGGTCACAAAATACCCCAAATAGCCAAAGAAATCTTGATCTTTTGGGATATTTTGTGATTCTTTACAAATTTTGGGATTGCTTTTTCTATTTCTGTGAAAAATGTCATTGGTATTCTAATAGGAATTGCATTGAATCTATAGATCACTTTTTCTGGTAGACTGTTGACATAGAGTAGCACTACTGATTTTCTTAAATGTTGATTTTGTATCCTGCCACTTTACTGAATTTGTTTATTAGTTCTGTTTTCTGGTGGAGTCTGTATAGGGTTTTCTATATATAAGATCATGCCATTTGCAAACAGGGAAAATTTGACTTCTTCCTTTCCAATTTGGATGCTCTTTATTTCCAATGCCAGTTATCTTCTAATCTGGTTCTGTTTTGTTCCTCCCCATGTGGTAATAAATTGAGTTATTTGTTAACGAAATCATTTAATATGAATATTAGTCAGAATAGACTAGATTACACTGCAATAACCAGGCTACTCCCAGATCTCAGTGGCTTAAATAGAGCAAAGTTTGGCTGGGTGTGGTGGCTTACACCTGTAATCCCAGCACTTTGGGAGGCTGAGGCCAGAGGACCACGAAGTCAAGAGATTGAGAACCTCCTGGCCAACATGGTGAAACCTTGTCTCTACTAAAAATACAAAAAGTAGCTGGGCGTGGTGGTGGCTCATGCCTGTGGTCCCAGACACTCGGGAGGCTGAGGCAGGAGAATCGCTTGAATCTGGGAGGTGGCGGTTGCAATGAGCTGAGATCGCAACACTGCACGCCAGCCTGGTGACAGAGTGAGACTCCGTATAAAAAAAAAATAGAGCAAAGGTTTCTTTCTCATTTGTGCCACTTACCCAGTGCAGATAGGCAGGGAGCTTGTATCTCATAGTCTGTCAAAGACCTAGGCTGAGAGGTGCTATAGCACCTCACATGGGCACTCCAAGGACACTGCAGGGGTAAGGTGGGAGGGTGGAGAGCTGACTTCGGGTTTTAAAACCTCAAATCAGATGTGACACTCATGATTCACATCACGGGACACTCATGATTCACATCACAGGACACTCATGATTCCCATTCTCATCCACATAGTTCCACCTATCTGTAATGGAGCTGAGGAATGGGAGGGCACAAGGCTATCAAGCAAAATATTTACATCATGAATAACTCAGATATTTACACAAATTGGTAGTTATCTAGAATGGGCTGGAAAGTAAATATATTTTAAGCCGTATGATGTTTCCTGCAGCTGAGAGATGTCATATAATTTGTTTGTGTGTCTACTTACTGTGATTTAATTTAAGGTGAAAGCTCAATTCAATGCCAAACCATAACAAACTTATTTTTCTGCCTTGGAGTTAAGAATCAACTGGTGTTGATTCTTGTGTACACAAAGCAACTATTTTTAAAATTTATTTGCAAAGTCTTCAAAGGTTTTCACATATTCCAAGATAACTATGAAAATCATCATCTTGTTTAATATACGGCTCATGCCTGGTTAGAAAGAAACGTCATTTTCCTAGCATCTCTTACTGGCAATTGAATGGGGAATTGTAACACTTGGTACGTCACTCAATCTCTGCTGAAGGAAGGATTTTTAGGTCAGGAGTGCGCTTCTTAGTCTCCCTGCTGAAGCGACAAGATCTATAATCAGTTAATAAAATGTTTTCATGAATCATGACTAGGGTATTTCACTCAAATGTAACTGAAATAGCACAGCTTATTCTGGCTTGAAAAGATAAAGCTGTGTGCAAACTTATTATGCAATGAAGAATAGCTTCATGTTCATTACGTTCCAACCATGCTTTGTAGACTTCCATTTGGATAAGTCAAAGTCAGAGTAAAGGCTGGGTTAACTTTTTAAAATACAGATTTCTGGGACATAAGGCAAGTTTTTGGGAGGCACTGCTTAAGTCCTAGAGGTGTTGTTTACTGTGTATCAAGCAAGCAAAATGCCTGCTCTGTGTGTGTGTGTGTGTGTGTGTGTGTGTTTGTTTGTTTTGTTTTGTTTTTTGAGACAGGGTCTTGCTCTGTTGCCCAGGCTGGAGTGCAGTGGTGTGATCTTGGCTCACTGCAACCTCCACCTCCTGGGTTCAAGTAATCCTCCCACCTCAGCCTCCTGAGTAGCTAGGATTACAGGCATGTGCCACCATGCCCAGCTAATTTTCCTATTGCCTTTTAAAGTGTGATTTTTCTGGCCAGGCGTGGTGGCTTATGCCTGTAATCCCTGCACTTTTGGAGGCCAAGGTCAGTGGATTACCTGAGGTCAGGAGTTCGAGACCAGCCTGGCCAACATGAGGAAACCCCGTCTCTACTAAAAATGCAAAAAATTAGCTGAACGTAGTGGTGCGTGCCTATAATCCCAGCTACTCAGGAGGCTAAGCAGGAGAATCGCTTGAACCCAAGAGTCAGAGGTTGCAGTGAGTTGAGATCGCACTACTGCACTCCAACCTGGGCAACAAGAGCAAAACTCCATCTTAAAACAAACAAACAAACAAACAAACAAAAAGTGTGATTTTTAATTGCAACTTTCAAAATACTTTTTCTTATCATGTAAGAGTAAAAAAAAAAAAAAACTTTACAATTTACATGTGTGACAGATAGCCGTAGTATTCCACACTTCATTTCTTCCTCACTCTCCTCTTCTTTCTCCTGTTCTCTTTCCCTCTTTTGCTTTGGGTGTAGAGGGTTGACTTAAGCATTCATTAAACATTAACATTCATAGAAACTACTATAACAACATACCAGAATCACTGGGATACATTTAAAGCAGTGTCTAGAGAAAAATATATAGCAATAAATGCCCACATGAGAAGCAAGGAAAGATTTAAAATCAATCCCCTATCGTCAAAATTGAAAGAGCTAGAGAGTTTATAGTCACAGGCATGAGGGGAGTTTTTGAGGTGAAGGAAATTGTTATTTTCAGTGGTGGTCACATTTTTGTTTGCATTTTTCAAAACCTGTTGCACTACATGCACTGGAAATATGTGAATCAACAAATCTGATGAAGGGAATGTGTCTCATGAATTTTTACTGCGAGTTCCAGGTGAATGTCCAGTGAGCACCATGGGGGTGGTTGAATTGGGCCAAGTGAAAGGCTTCTGACACGCTCTTGTGATTCTTGGGAAATTTCATTTGAAATACCGACACTCAAACCATAAAGATTAGGTTTGTATCCATTTTGAATAGGAAATTCTTCTCTGTGTTAGCCACAAGATGGCAGGGCAGCCTGCTTTATACTATTTAAAAATGTTCCACCCTAGATCCTAACAATATTAGAATATTGTTATGATCCTAACAGCAATTATTTGAAGTCTTGGCTGGCACACTTCACTGTGTCCTGGCATCCGAAGGAGCGGGCCTCCCATTCGACCCAGGCTCCTGGCCATGCCTTGTTCGTTAGAAAATCTGTGCACAGAGAGCTTCTGTGGGATTCCTATTTTTTTTTTCACCTCAAACACCAAGCAAATTCCCCAGGAAGCATCTGTGTAGAGACAGGCAGGCCTCAGCAGACACTTTTATTTGTTTGTAAAATGAGAATCCTTGGGATGCATGCA
Source organism: Cacajao melanocephalus (assembly GCA_963573385.1). Lineage (NCBI taxonomy): Eukaryota > Metazoa > Chordata > Mammalia > Primates > Pitheciidae > Cacajao > Cacajao melanocephalus. The sequence continues at coordinate 16,486 of CAUYLG010000289.1, read as the reverse complement.
ATTATGACTTTATTCAATAGACACTGAGCTTCTGTCATTCCTCGGACTTCAGTGCCTGCGTCAGGAGGCTGCATTCTAATGGAAACTCTGTTTTGGAATGCGTGGATCACTGGCTTGCAGTTCACAAAGTTCTTTCCCTCACACCTGCTGCCACCCACAAGGAGCGGGGAGGGCAGCGGAAGGGACAGGGCGGAAGATAGTAGGGCCTTATTCCTCCGGCTGGCTCCGGAACAGAGAGCAGCTAACTGCAGCCCAGCTCTGCAGCCTGTCTACTCTCTGCCAGCCAATGCTGCCCCCACCCCAGAAACGACTGCCTGGTTATGGGTTATTCATCTCCTGCCCATATGCAAGAGGGAAGGGCGTGTTTAAAGAGCAAACAGCAACAACACACAACAGAGACAAACAAAAAATAAAGCGATGAGCTGCAACTTTTTATTTATTTATTTTTTGAGACAGAGTCTCGCTCTGTCACCCAGGCTGGAGTGCAGGGGCACAATCTTGGCTCACTGCAACCTCCGCCTCCCAGGTTCAAGTGATTCTCCTGCCTCAGCCTCCCAAGTTGCTGGGATTACAGGTGCCCACCACCAGGTTGGACAGGCTGGTCTGGAACTCCTGACTTAGGTGATCTACCCACCTCGACCTCCCAAAGTGTTGGGATTACAGGTATGAGCGACCAATCCCGGCCGAGCTCCAACTTTTAATGTCAGTTCCTGCAGCCAGGGAGTGGGTATCAGATAGCACGTGGCTTTCAGAAACACTCAGTGGGAAAACCTGCTATGCAAATAAGAAGTTATTATTTATGTCACCACAGGTAAGACAGGTTACAGACTAAAAGACACCACTTCTTGGAACAGCACCACAGTGATGTGTAGAAGAAATTCTTCAGGGTGTGTTTTCTCTGCAGATCTTTACAGACCTTCTAACAATGCATATTTTACAAATTTTGGGGTAACAAATAAGAAGTGAATTATCTAAAACAATAGAAAATAAAAACCATTACATTTGGATGCGAAAGACTAAATTTTAACCATGCTAATGTAGTGGGGTGCCTGACCTAAGGGACACCCTCCCAAAGGTCAAATTTGTACTTTTATTTACAGAGAGAATGCCAGATCCTTGATGTGTAACCTAGACTGAAACCCCCTATTAGAGATGAGAATAGATTTTTCTTAGAAAGGAAGAGTAAGACAAGTAGTTTCAATTGACTGTGAACACGTGTGGAGCCAACTACTTTAGTTTTTGAAGATTTAAAAGAGAAGATATTCTACTTCTTGGAGGATGGTCACTAGAGAGGAAAGAGAAGCTGGCATTACCACTGTGCGGTGGGGGCGTGGTGTCTGGTGCTGGCTCTCCTTCCAGGACTCACTTTTGCTCTGAGAAATGCTCTACATGGAACCAGAAGGAGCTGCTGCCAGGACCAGGAAACTGGGCTAAACTGTTGAGACCTCAGGGTGAAGGTCTCAAGAGATGGGGCTTTCCTCCCTGGATAGGCCACATGGTCCGGTAGGATCATCCTGGGCTGACAGGTGTGTGGATAACATCAGATCCAACTTCAACCACAGGAAGCAGTGGCATTAGCAGTGCAAACACAGTGAGTCTCCTGCCTCAGCCTCCCCCCGAGTAGTGTGAGGCTGTACAAAAAAAAAAAAAAAAAAAAAAACACCTCCCCTCCACGCCCTCCCTCCTTCAAGACCCCTTTGGACAGAAGCGGTTCCTGGAAGTTCTAGGACAAGGGAAAGAGGTATGGCTGAAGCTTCCAAACATTTTGCAGTTAAGAAAGCCAGAGTCTTGAGGAATTCAATGAAAAAGTTGAGAGACGTTACTGTGTAGATACTCAAGGTTGCAGAGTGGCTGGTGCCAAAGGCACAAAGGTCACATGCTTTCTAGAGCTATATTCCCACCGACATAAGAAAGTGACCAGTCTTGGACTGCGTGAACCATCTAGCAGTACTCTCTGACATGCAGAGCCTCAAGGGATTCACAGCTGATGAGAAGCCAAAGGACGGCGTGGAACCACAAGCATCTGCGAGAAAGAGGACCTGGGCCATAATCCCTAAGCCCTCAGAGTTGCAGGTTTTTTTTTTTTCCTTCTATTTTTACAAGAAAGAACTGCAAGTTAATGTCAGGGTATTCATTACAGATGCTTCATAATTGGGTAGTTATGTGTGCATGTGTATAAGCACTTATAAATATATGTTAGATGCATTTAGTTAGTATAACACACATAATATGGTCATATGCCTATGTATACCTGTATGTGTGTCTGTCTGTCTGTCTGTCTCAACCGGGAGATATACCTCAAGCAGGAAGACACAAACTGGCCTTACAGTCAGTTCCAGAGAGGGCAGACTGACTGGATAGAGAGTAGTCCTGCAGAGGACCGTTCTTAAGTCAGATGAGGGACAGCCTAGGCATTTACTGTATTCACATCTCCCAGACCCGCACAAGAAGGAGCTAAACATTAGAGAACTGGGAATTAGTTATTATTTCTGGGAGTTCTTAGAATCCTTTTCTAAAACATCAATACATCAGGCCATTCACCCTAGATAATATTTAATGTGAACTGGTAGAGTTAATTGTTATCTAAAAAGTCAAGTGCCTGTAGTGATAGCAACTGAGTCAGGGGAATGTCAGCTAAACAAACAGATTTGGGCATGGAGTGCCAGCCAAGGAGGTCAGGTCTGAATGGATGGCACAGTGAAAAACCTGAAATCCCATGAAGGTCTGGGTTTTCAGGTGAAGGAAAGGATGTCTATTGGGAGAAGGTTGTTCAGACAGCAGGTGGACGCAGCTCAGTTCATGCTGCATCAACTCACAGCTTCATCTCCGACTGGAGAGAGCAGCTCCCATGAGAAGTGCTGGGGACTTAAATCCCAGGGATCCCAGGGATGGCGAAGGGTTTCATCCTAGCACCAACTCATACTGATTGGAAGTGGCTGCCTAGGGAATCCATCATCTTTGGGAAGGATTTGGAAGGTGAGCTCATGTCAACAGCAAATGATTTTGTTTGTGCTTGATTAGAAATATCTCCTTCTGTGAGGCATGGGGTGGCACATGCGATTCATTTGCTATTCCAAGCGTAGATGTAAATATATTTAGTTTGGAGCTATAGCAGCCATAAGTATATAAAATATCTTATTAAGCAAACTAGTAAGGTGTTAAAAAGAGCATGCTCAAATGTTGCTGGTGACCATGTAAATTAGTACACATTTTCTGGAGAGCAATTTGGAATATATTTTTAAACACGCATAGCTTTGACTCTGTAAATTCAATTGTAAGAATTTCTTTTATGACAGCCATCAGAGATGGGCATACTTACATTGCAAAGGTGATGTTAAAATGCAACAAAACATTTTTAAGCTGTATATTAAATTCTATTTTTTAATTCAACAAAATATTAAGGAGCAATAATTAATCATGGTTTTAAAAATATGTAAAGATTGGAAAGTAAGACTCTCATTTCTGAGTAATGGCTTATAAGTAAGTTTTTTTCCTTCTTAATTTTGCATATATTCCAAATTTGCTGCAATTTTAAAAAAAAGGACTCTGGCAAAAATGTAAGCCAGAATTAGACACAAATTTTATCTGCAAGGTCCATGAACAATAAACCAAGGCTTACATTTTCTGTATTTCTGAGTTGAATTCAAAAGACAAAAACTTTCTGATATTAAAGAGATGTCAAAGAAAATGAGTTTCAACTATTTAAAAATACGTGCTTAGGGACAATGATGGATTCAATTCCCTCATGATCTTCATACTGTATTAGTGTTTTAGGGAATTTTGCATTTGTTCTATAAAAACAGTAATTATGTCTTTTAATTATTTAACCTGATGGCAGAAAGTATTTTATTTCTTCAACCAGGCCAGGCATAATTGCCCACAAAGCAATTTAGTAAGTCTGATAATGCATACTAATATCACCCAAAGCTTTTATTCTAATATTTCCATTAACATCTAATTTCATTTACATCTCATTAATATTTAGTTTTGGTGTATTCCCTGTACATTTTATTTTCTTCTGTTTGGGGAAACTATCTTTCTATCACATGCCTTTGGTAATGTCTAGAGAAGAAATCTCTATCATCAGATGCCCCTGAAGAATTTGGCTCTGTGAAGACCAATCACACGTTGAGAATTGGCTTTCAGTAGCGCTGCATGAAAAATGATGTTAAATAGGCTGTGGGCAGGGATTGCCCTCTAACTGAAGAGTAGAGTGATGGAAATTCCCTTTAGCAGTCAGTGTGCCTAATTTTCTAAATATACTTGGACAGTTTTCTTCTTAAGTCTCCCCCTCCCACAGATGTGTTTCCACCGAATTAACTTCTCTTCACCTTATTTGCTTTTCATCATCTTCTTTGACTCTTCTTTCACTCAACCCCTGTTCTATCATAGCCTCAAGGCTTTGCTGTGAAAACTTCTTTATTTTTAAATTTGTGAACAATTCATTTCTCTAGTTTGCCAGAAAATGTTGCATTGCTATAATGACAGTATTTAGCCATAGTAAACGTACATCTTACACTGTTCTCCATACATACCTTTTAAAGTAGCATGTTCAGATGAGAGAAACGACAGCTAATTGATAATTGATCAAAAGGCATATTGCAGAAATGTGATTATTTGTGGCTTGTTAGATTACAGGTATAATTGGAATGTCTTAAAACTAGGAATGTCTATTTGACTTTATGTATGGCTGGGAAAAATGTATTTATTTTTATAGTACAATGTACTGATAGAAAATTTCAAATGCGTAAAGTTTCATTTACTGGATTTACACATTTGCAATGATTTTTAAATGGAAATATAACTTGTTTTGTATTTCTCTTTATCTCACATGCCCACACACATCTTTCTCTCACATGCCCACATACATATATACATTATATACATATATATTCACATGTTTATCCATTAGTATTTGCTTATTTATCCTTTTTACATTCTGATAAAATTGGCCTTTGAAAACACTGGCATTATTAAGAATAGTAAGAATGCAGCACTTAGTAAAAATGCCAACTATGGTGAGATAAAGCATAAATATTGGCAGAAAAATATTTTTTTAAAATCTGTATTAAAGAGTCCTCCAAGAGACTCCTAGACTTGATGAATGACTTCAGTAAAGTTTCAGGATGTAAATTTAATGTACAAAAATCAGTTGCATTTTTATACATGAACAATGTTCAAGCTGAGGACCAAATCAAGGATTCTATCGATTTATGCTAGCTACACAAATACACAAATACCTAGGAATGCATTCAACCAAGGAGAACTACAAAACACTGATGAAAAAAAATCACAGATGACACAAACAAATGGAAAAACATCCCATGCTTGTGGATTGCAAGAATTAATGTTGCTAAAATGACCATACTGCCCAAAACAGTCTATAGATTCAGTGCAATCCCTATCAAATTACCAATGTAATGTTTCACAGAATTAGAAAAAACAATTAGAAAAATTATATGAAACCAAAAAAGAGCTCGAATAGCCAAAGCAATTATAAGCAAAAGTTCAGAGTTAGAGGCGTCACATTAGTTGACTTCAAAGTATACTACAAGGCTACAGTAACCAAAAGAGAATGGTACTAGCACAAACAGAGACTCAGAGATCAATGAACAGAATAGAGAACCCAGAAATAAAGCAACATACCTACAACCAACTGATCTTTGACAAAATCAACAGAAATAAGCAATGTGGAAAAGACTCCCTCTTCCATAAATGATACTGGGTAACTGGCTAGCAGAAGAATAAACCTGGACCTCATAAAAATGGATTAAAGACTTAAATGTACACCTGGAACTATAAAAATCCGATAATAAAAGCTAGGAAAACTTCTTCTGGACATTGACCTAGACAAAGAATTTAGGTTTAAGACCGCAAAAGCAAATTCAACAAAACCAGAAATAAACAAATGGCATTTAATCAAAGAGCTTCTGCAGAGCACAAGAAACAATCCACAGAGTAAACAGACAGCCTGCAGAATGGGAGACAATGTTTGCAAACTATGTATTCCACAAAGGACTAATATCCAGAATCCAGAAGAACTCAAATCAATAAGAAAAAAACAAGTAACCCTGTTAGAGTGGATAAAGGACATGAACAGAAATTTCTCTAAAGAAGACACTTGTAAGTGGCCAACAAACATATGAAAAAATTCCTTAACATTACTAATCATCAGGGAAATGCAAATTAAAACCACAGTGAGATGTCATCTTACCCCGGTTAGAATGGCTATTATTAAAAAGTCAAAAACTAACAGATGCTGGTGAGCATGTGTAGCAAAAGAAATGCTGACACACTGTTGATCAGAGTAAATTAGTACATCTCCTATGGATTGGAAAACAATATGGAAAACAGTATGGAGATTTTGTAAAGAACTGAAAATAGAACTACTATTTGATCCACCAATTCCACTACTGGGTATCTACCCAAAGGAAAATAAATTGTTATATCAACATTAGGAGAAATACCGAATGTAGATGATGGTGGGGATGGATGCAGCAAACCACCATGGTGTGCATATACCTATCTAACAAACCTGCACATTCTGCACATGTACCCCAGAACTTAAAGTATAATTAAAAACAAATAAATTGTTATATCAAACACACCTGCAGTTGCATGTTTATTGCCGTACTATTCACAATAGAAGAGTCATGGAATCAGCATAAGTGTCCATCAATAGTTGGTTGAACAAATAAAATATGATATATGTACACCCTTGAATACTATTTATACATAAAAATTATAAAATCGTGTCCTTTGCAGAAGCATAGATAGAGCTAGAGACCATTGTCTTAAGTGGAATAACTTAGAAACAGAAAACCAAATACCACATATTCTCACTTGTAAGTGTGAACTAAACAATGGGTACACATAGACATATAGAAAAGATCATGAACAGTGGAGACTCCAAAAGGGGAAAGAGCAGGGGAGAAGCGAAGATTGAAATATTATCAATTGGGTACCATGGTCACTATTTGGATGATGGGTACACTGGAAGCCCAAATTTTACTATTACACAATATATCCATGTAACAAACCTGGACATGTAACCCCGAATCTAAAAAAAGATAAAAATAAGTAAAATTTATATTAAACAGTCTTTAACATCTTTGAGATTGTATTTATGAAAGTAAGTTTTAAAGTTAGGTGCAGTATAGAAGTTGCTCAACTTAAATACCAAATAATTTTAAAGTAATGGTTATTACATTCAATGGACTTTTATAAAAAATAGATTTCTCAAATGAAAAGCATTTCTTTTTTGCTGATAAATTAATCGATGTGTGAAAAGTTTTTCTCTAAAATGGATTTGGATATAGAACTCTAGAAATTTATTTTGGTTAATTTTTACCCAGGATTGTCTTGTAATTGATTTATTATTAATAATTTCCTGTGTGTCCCATGCATAAATAATTGAGATTAGGAGAAAATCACACCTTGGGTATGTATTAGTCCATTTTCACGCTGCTGATAAAGACATACCTGAGACTGGGCAATTTACAAAAGAAAGAGGTTTATTGGACTTACAGTTCCACATGGCTGGGGAGGCCTCACAATCATGGTGGAAAATGAAAGGCACATCTCATATGGCAGCAGACAAGAGAAGAAAGCTTAGACAGGGAAACTCTCCCTTATATAATCATCAGATCTCATGAGACTTGTTCACTATCATGAGAACAGCACAGGAAAGACTTGGCCCTATGATTCAATTATCTCACGACACATCCCTTCCACAACACTTGAGAATTCAAGATGAGATTTGGGTGGGGAGACAGCCAAAGCATGTCATTCCTCTCTTGCCCCTCCCAAATCTCACGTCCTCACATTTTAAAATCAATTATCCCTTCCCAACAGTCCCCCAAAGTCTGAGCTCATTTCAGCATTAACACAAAAGTCCACAGTCCAAAGTCTCATCCAAGACAAGGCAAGTCTCTTCCACTTATGAACCTGTAAAATCCAAAGCAAGTTAGTTACTTCCTAGATACAATGGGGGTGCAGGCATTGGATAAATACAGCCATTCCAAATGGGAGAAATTGGCCAAAACAAGAAGATTATAGGCCCCATGCAAGTCTGAAATCCAGTGGGGCAGTCAAATTTTAAAGCTCCAAAATGATCTCCCTTGACTCCATGTCTCATATCCAGGTCACACTGATACAAGAGGTGGGTTTCCATGGTTTTGGGCAGCTCTGCTCTGTGGCTTTGCAGGGTACAGGTCCCCTCCTGGCTGCTTTCATAGGCTGGCATTGCCTGTGGCTTTTCCAGGTGCACAGTGCAAGCTGTCAGTGAATCTACCATTGTGGGGTCTGATGGATGGTGGCCCTGTTCTCACAGTTCCACTAGGCAGTGCCCCAGTAGGGACTCTGTGTGGGGGCTCCAACTCCACATTTTCCTTCTGCACTGCCCTAATAGAGGTTCTCCACAAATGCCCCACCCCTGCAGTAAAATTTTGCCTGGACATCTAGGCATTTCCATAGATCCTCTGAAATCTAGGTGGACGTTTCCAAACCTTAATTCTTGACTTTCGTGCACCTGCAGGCTCAACACTACATGGAAGCTGCCAAGGCTTGGGACTTCCATCTCTGAAGCAAAAGTCGAAGGTGTACCTTGGCCTCTTGTAGCCATGGTTGAAGGGGCTGGAATGTACCAAGTCCCTAGACTGCACACAGCAGAGGGACCCTGTGCCTGGCCCATGAAACCACTTTTTCCTCCTAGGCTTCCAGGCCTATGATGGGAGGAGCTGCAATGAAGACCTCTGATCTGCCCTGGAGACATTTTTCCCATTGTCTTGGGGATTAAAATTCAGCTCCTTGTTACTTATGCAAATTTCTTCAGCTGGCTTAAATTTATCCTCAGAAACTGGGATTCTTTTTCTATCAAATTGTCAGTCTGCAAACTTTCCAAACTTCTATGTTCTGCTTCCCTTATAAAACTGAATGTGTTTAACAGCACCCAAGTCACATCTTGAATGCTTTACTGCTTAGAAATTTCTTCTGCCTGATACCTTAAATCATCTCTCTCAAGTTCAAAGTTCCACAGATCTCTAGGGCAGGGGCAAAATGCCACCAGTCTCTTTACTAAAACATAACAAGAGTCAACTTAGCTCCAGTTCCCAAAAAGTTACTCATTTCCATCTGAGAGTACCTCAGCTTGGATTTCATTGTCCATGTTATTATCAGCATTTTGTCAGAGCCATTCAACAAGTCTCTAGGGTGTTCCAAACTTTCCCACATATTCCTGTCTTCTAAGCTCTGCAAACTGTTCCAACTTCTGTCTGTTACCCAGTTCCAAAGTCGCTTCCACATTTTTGGGTATGTTTTTAGCAGCGCCCCACTCTACTGGTACGAATTTACTGTATTAGTCAATTTTCACACTGCTAATAAGACATGCCTGAGACTGGGTAATTTATACAGGGAAAAGGGTTTAGTGAACTTACAGTTTCATATGACTGGGGAAGCCTCACAATCATGGCAGAAGGCAAGGAGGAGCAAGTCACATCTTATGTGGATGGCAGCAGGCAAAGAGAGAGCTTTTGCAGGGAAACTTCTATTTTCAAAACCATCAGATCTCATGAGACTTATTCACTATCATGAGAACAGCACAGAAAAGACCCATCCCCCATGATTCAGTTACCTCTCACTGGGTCCCTCCCACAACACGTGGGAATTCAAGATGAGGTTTAGGTGGGAGCACAGCCAAACCATATCAAGTATATGCAAATAAATGACAAACAGTGATAGCAAAACCGGACGTGTTACTAATGTGTAATTATGACATTGATCACTAAGAAAAATCAATGAAACCATGGCAAATAAGCACATGAAAGGATATTCAACACTGCTAGACTTTAGGAAAATACAGATTAAAACCACAGCAGAAGACACTGTTAGAAAGTCTAACATGAAAAGGAATGCCTGCGCTGACCTTGATCGGGCTATGGAAACCTGAACACTCACATCCTGCTGGTGTGACTAGAAAATGGCACATTTTGGTAGAGTTTGGCAGTTCCTCCGAAAACTGTAACATACACTTTCCATATGACTCGGAAACCCCGTTTCTAGGTATTTACTCAAGAGAACCAGAGGCACACATCCATACAAAGATTATACACAAATGGCTATAGCAGCTTTATTTGCAATTGTCCCAAACTGGAAAAATAACACAAGTATCCATTAATACATGAGTGGATAAACAAAACCTGATATATCCATGCAATGGAATACTACACAGCAATAAAAAGGAATAAACTAGTGATGCATGCCACAGAAGGGATGAATCTTAAAACAACTATGTAGAACGAAAAGTTTCATTCATATCAAATTCTAGAAAATGCAAACTTGTCTATAATGATTGAAAACAGATTGCACTTGGCTTGGGATGGGATGAAGCGGAAGGGATGGGAAGGAAGGATTTCAAAGACACAGAAGGAAATTTTGTACATGGAAGTATATAAACCTGTCAAAATTATCAAATTTAATGACACGCAGAATTCTGTATGTTAAATATACCTCAACAAAGCTATTAAAAGTACAAATAAAACATAAAAATAGTAAAAACTGAAATATACTAGAAAATATTGGCTACCTACCCACAAATGGAAAATAATGGTTTAGAGGTTTTATGGTATAGTGCCCCATTTTATCAACCGAGAGTGACTTGTTTTCATAGGATAAGACCCATAGTCTGTTCTGTCTTATGCATGACCCGCTCCATGCCTGTGCATTGAGTTTATCTTGCTTGGTTTCCTGAGCACAGGCTGCTCATAGCCAGTGACTCTTGTATCCTGGATGACTGCATGCATTTCATTGTTCCCAGAACCAAGTCAGGCATTCTGAAATCTTTGCTCCTTTCTGTTTGTACCTGAGACTCTCGTGGTTCTTTAAAAAAAGAAAAGGAAAGAAAGCCAATATGCACAACTAATTTTTTATACCTAATTTTAGGGTTTATTTTCTCAAGGTGTTTAAGCAAGTCTGGCCATGAAGGGTGAAGTCCTTTCTCTGCCATGCTGGGGCCTAGTGATACCAGCAGAGGGCAGACAGAGCAGGGGGATGCTGGTGGTGTTTCTTGCTGGAGGTAAATACATCGCTTAGATTTTGGTCCCACAGGACCACACTCCCATGAGCCCATTGAGCAGCATCTGCTACCCGAATGGCGCAATAGTGACTAAAGAGTATTGGCATCACACTCTGTCCTGTGTCCCGCCGGGGGGCTGGTTCCCTGCAGTTCATCTGTGAGTAATGGACTAGCCACTGAGACTGCCCGCTGGGGACTCCACACGTTCTCTGAGGAGTCCTGGGACAGGCCTGTGGGTGGCATCTCTCTGTACCTGGACTCTCCTCCGTCCCTCTTGGGGTGGGCGCTGCCTGCAGGGCTGTGTGTACTGTGGCCTTGAACCACCTGCTGCCTTGCTCTTCCCACAGATGCCCACATCCACCCTGAGAAGCCTGCCTGGGAGCCTTTTTGCGGTGGCCTGCAGGGTCAGGGTGAAATGGTGAGGAGGGGAGTCTGCGACCCCTGTGGCTGGGCAGGGCCACAGGAGGCAGAGCCAGGGAGCAATCAAAGCCCACAGGGGCTCCTTCCATGGTGCTGGCTTCCAGAAATCTGGGGGAAAGAGACACTTTTATTCAATGTTTATCTTACAAATTAAAAAACAAGCAGATTAAGTTAGACTTGCTGAGTTTTAATTCAAATTATTTATTCAAAATATAGAATTTCTTTGCATCTACCATCAGTCCCCACCCAAGGCTTCTCCACTGTGGCCCCTCCGAGTAGGTGCAGGCTGGGCTGGTTTGAGGGCCTCTCTGGTGCCCTGGACTCACAGGGGAGGATGTACTGGGGTGGGGAGGCCAGAATCTGAGTCTCACCCCAAAGCTCCCTGCCCCAGCCGCAGCTCCTGGCTGGGAAATAGTGGGTCCCTTTCCTGCCCCTGTGTCTGGTGCCCTGTCTGTGGTGCATGTTTCCCTAATATTGGAAGAGTTTTCCTAGTAGTCCTTGGGATTAGAATCAGAAACAATCCCAATTTTCATTGCAGGAGTGGATGTACTTTGTTTTTTACAAAACATCCCCCATCTCCATTGGGTTAGTTCTGTTCCAGGAGTTCAGTGGGGACTAGTGTGTGTCTAACTGTTCTCTAAAGGATCAGATGTCACGTTCATTTCTGTCGAAGGCAGGACACGGCGCCAAGGGGACCCTTATTCTCATTTAGCATTAAATACAGGCACGTGTCTGCTTTGCTGCCATCTGAGAAGAGCTTGCTCTCGATCGTCCTGAAGCCATCAGGTTGGGTGGGTATTTAGTCGTGCTGGGTCAGTATTACTGAAGCTTTGACCCTTCCCATTGCAACATGAATATGACATCTGTTTTTCAGCATACTTTGTTTTTCTCACAAAGGGCTAAGACTCAGCCTTTGCTAAATTATCATTTGCAGAAGGCAAGTAAAAAACAAACAAACAAACAAAAAATGCATCTGGGTCCTCATAAGAAATACACCAGTTTTACCCCGACCTTTCCCGGTAGTGTGATCGTTTTGAAGTTTGAAGGGTAAAACACACACACACACAGCACACACACCTTCAAGCATGAAAAGAACTTGAATTAAGTCAGGCACCGTGTGAAGGGACAGGACTGAGAAGAGAGGCTCTGAGCGCTGACAAGCTTCTTCTTTATTCTCCGGAGCTAATTGCATCAGTTGACACACAGGCATTGGGAAGAGTGAAATTCTGACAGCCTAATTTGAGCTTGCAGTTCCAGTGAGATGTACATAAGGCACTTGTTATATTTAGTGACAATGAGTGTCATTTCCTGTTTAAAAGCAATCCATTGATTTGGTTGCCTGTGAGTGCAGTAGCCCTTTGAGGTGAATGACAAGGCTTCTTTCGGGGTCTGGTTAGGGTCGAGATAGTCTGGAGGCCAAGATGTCAGAGGAGAGACCCTGGCTGTCAAGCCGGTTCAGGGGATGTGTGGGGCAGGGCCTGTGAACGTTGCAAATAAATGTGACAATCCTACATTTGACAGTAAAAATGAGGTTCATGCCCGGCCTTGATGATTTCCTCCAGAAGTGACAAGATTTTAATTCGCAGAGATTCAAATGGTGATTTTTTTTTGGATTATAAGTCCAGCTTGTTGTAGTTTTAACGTAGAGAAAACCTCAATCTTTAAGGATTTAGAGGAAATGCTGAGTGTTAGAACAGAAAAAAACCAAACAAATAAATAAATAAAGCAAGAAGGCCAACAGGACAGATTTTGCCAGTAGGTGGCAACATCAAACCACGCCAGAACAGCTTCCTGGCACTGTTCTAACGGGGAGATTACAGCTGTATAAAATTTCCTGTTGGCATAGAAGGTGAAGTCAAGGGTTGTAATAAAGACCACTTTGAGTCTTTGAAAATGCCGCATGTCAGCAGCAACTAAGACTGACCCTTTAAAAAGAAAAAAAAAAAACTCAGGAATGAGGACGCCAAAGAGGGTATGAATCAGTGTCCTAGTTGAAATAGTGTCTGATGTCATGGGTGAAAATGAGCACACAGAGCTCAGCTGTTTATCCCGGCCATAAAGTGGTCACATTCATTAGGTGGCTGGAAATTTCATATAATTATAAAAGAGAGGGTCATATGAGAGAAAGATGTATGCAGCTTATTCCTCAAAAAGATATAGAATATATTTTAAATAATATACTTTCTAAACTTTGATCTAATTTTTTTTCTTCCCCTCTCCAAAGGAATGTTGGTACTTGGAACAGCAAGGACTGTTCAGGTCAAGGTAGTATGTAATTACACTGCCAGATGGAAAACTATTTCTGCCAACCATGCTTCTAATTTAGTCCTTTCCTTTATCCAGTACTAAATTGACTCTACTTAATAGAGCCACATACCGCCAAAACCACCACACTGCCTGTGTAGAATTCTGATTTGGAGCTCTCTTATAATATTTCAGAGGAGCCACAATTTTAGATTGAATGAAGAAAAAATAGCAGTATTATAAGAATGACTAAGCTCCAAAGAGACTGCAAAAGATTTAAACAAAGTGTAAACTAGGCTGAAATGGGACTCTTTGACCCTGAAAACCCTCGCCAGGAGGATGTGAGGAGACCTTCCAATTGATGTGTTGTGCACCTAAGCTGAGATTTCCTTCATGTCAAGCCCGAATTATCCCAGCAAGATTTTCTTTCCTCCAAAATCTTAATGGAAGCCATTTATTTCCCCCTTATTGACAGTGACGATCAGCTAAGGCCTCCATAAAAGCCCTTCTCCCCCAAATCACTGTAGTTTCAGGCCAGCGAAATGTAATTGAGTCACAGATGTGTTAGTTTTCTACTCCAGCCATCCAGCAGAGAGGGCTTTGGGATCTGGCTTCTCTCCAGAGGGGTTTGTCAGCTCTTGTTTCTTAGGGGATGTGAAGTTGGGGATAGAAATGTAAGAAAAGAGAGCTTGGAAAACTGAGGTCAGAGAGAACTCAGAAGAACCCGAGTGTGAGTGAAGACAGAGCTCACGCTGGGCGCATGGTTCTGGGGACCTCTAGTTGCTTCATCTTATTTTCTACTTCACCGGAGTAACCCAACTGTGACCCTGGACAGAGACCTATGGAGGCAATTATTTTTCAAAGGAATTTAGGATTGGTCCATTTCATAACTTTTGGTAGCTAAATTCTCCTTTTACTCATATGTGCCCCAAAACTAACACCACTTTATTGGCAAATCCCTGAATTCACCCATCCCCCCTGACTACAATGACTGCCCCAGGCGTGAACTGTTCCCGCTGTCTCCTTGTGGGAAGAGTCTGGACTTGAGCTAGCTGCCCTGTGTGCATCTCCTGTCCACCCTTTGCAGCTCTGGCTCCTCTCCCGATCCAAACCTGGCCGGGCCATGCTGACGTCACACTTTGGAGACTCCTTCCTCAGGGCGTCTCCTTTCCACACTTTTAGACACACGGAGAAGAAGAGAGGTCCTCAGGCTCTTAGCTCTCCTCTGTGGTTCTAGACAGTTATTCCAGCACGACTCCACAACAGTCCTTCTCTTTTTAATCCTCTGCGTCTGATTCTGTTGCCCTCTGCAAATTGCTGATGGCCTTGGCCGGTCGACCTTTAGCGTATTCTGACCACACAAGTGCCTCCCCCGCGTCACAGGCCAGAGATGCAGGGTAAGAAATGGACAGAAGTCCTGCAGCACAAAAGTCTTGACACTCTGCTCCCGGGTACACCACACACTCACATGTCCTGTCCTTGGCCACACAATGTCTGTCTGGTTCTCAAAGCAGGAAGCAACCCCCTTTCAAAGGCTGACCCTTCCAGTTGGCATCTCTGTCTTCTTTAAGATCTTACTCTCTTAGTTTTGCCTTTTGTCTCTCTTTTACCTTAAAATTCTCCATCACCACTTGATCTTTCTCTGTGTCTACAGATACAGTCAAGTATTGCATTTGAGAAATAAAAGGGTTTGTCTTACCCCGAGATGTCAGGAATTACTTCTAACATCAAAATTACAGTCTTGTGTCTGGAAACCACCTCAAAAAGTCCACATCTGTCCTCTGAATTTTTGGCAGTAGTCACACGTTTGGTTTCTTGATTTCCATTTGTGTCACTCCATTCTATTCCTCAAATATCAACATAAACGATCTCCTTAAAATATACATTTATTATGTCACTTTCTGGCTTAAAATAGTCCAATGTGTTCCAACTACTTTCAGAATAAAAACACTTGTGAGTCTCTTTCCGGCAGGGAGCAGGGCTGTGCCTGGTGCTTCCCTGGATTCTGTGCTCCTCTAGGGTGCTGGGTATCCTGGATCACCCCTATAATCCCAGCACTTTGGGAGGCCAAGGTGGGAAGATCCTCTGAGTCCAGCAGTTAGAGATCAGCCTGGGCAACATGGAGAATACTGTAGTCCCAGTTACTCAGGAAGCTGAGGCAGAAAGCTCACTTGAGCCCAGGAGGTCAAGGCTGCAACAAGCCATGACTGTGTCACTGCATTCCAGCCTGGGTGACAGAGCAAGAGACTCTGTCGAAAGAAAGAGAGAAAGAAAGAAAGAAAGAAAAGAAAGAAAGAAAGAAAGAAAGAAAGAAAGAAAGAAAGAAAGAAAGAAAGAAAGAAAGAAAGAAAGGAGGGAGGGAGGGAGGGAGGAGGGAGGGAAGGAGGGAGAGAGGGAAGGAGGTAAGGAAGTAGAGAGGAAGGGAGAAAGGGAGGGAGGGAGGGAGGGAGGAGGAAGGAAGGAAGGAGGAGGGAGGGAGGGAGGAAGGAAGGGAGGAAGGGAGGACGGGAGGAAGGGAGGAAGGAAGGAAGGAAAAAAGGAAAGAAAAATCTCCTCTATGTGAGCCACACCAGTCTACTGTGATTATCCAGATACAGAGAGTCCTTTGTTCCCCCAGAGACTTCACATCTGCTGTACCCTGTCCAAGAGTACTGTTCCCATCACTCGTCTTGGAGTGCCCCCCATCTTCCCGCCCTCCAATTTTACAGAACATGCTTCATCCCTTTCTAGCACTTACTTATCACCAGATAT
>CAUYLG010000287.1:0-14336 GCA_963573385.1 Cacajao melanocephalus | reverse complement strand
GTTTTTAATACCCATTTTTAGACTGCATTCTAGCCTGGGCAGTAGAACAAGAATCCTGTTCTCTCTCCCTCTTTTTCTTCCTCTTTCTTTCTCTCGTACATTCTTTTTTTTTCTTTATTTCACTCTCACTTTCTTTCCTCTCTTTTCCTTTCTTTCAAAAAATTTAAAAAAAAAATGTTGAAATGTAATACCTCTTGGTTCACAAGAACAACTGATTAAAATAAAGATGAATTTCAAAAAAAGTTTGAAAAATTGAATGGTACTAAATAATAAAAATTGTGTTCTCGTTATAGCCAGTGATGCACTTCTTCTATTTATTTTTTAGTTATCCTGTGTTAACCAGTACAGCAATCAAAGACAAGTATCAAAGTAAACTTAGCCAGGCATGGTGGCTTGCACCTGTAATCCTAGTAGCACTTTGGGAGGCTAAGAGGGAAAAATCACTTGAGCCCAGCAGTTTGAAACCAGCGTGGGCAACATAGGGAGATCCCATCTCTACAAAATAATGAGAAAAAATTAGCTGGGTGTAGTGGTGCATGCCTGTAGTCCCAGCTTCTTGGGAGGCTAAGGTGGGAGGATCACTTTAACTCAGGAGGTGGCGGCTGCACTGACGTGTAGTTGTACCACTGCATTCCAGCATGGGAAAAGAGTGATACTCTGTCTCAAAAAGAAAAAAAAAAACACAAAATACAAAAGCCTCAACTTTGAATCACTACATCAAAATATTGTTAATAAGCTGAGTTGTTAAATAAACAATAATGTATATTTAAGCACATTGCAAAAATAGTCTAGCTGTTTTAATTTGTACTATGAGTAAATGATATTCAGAACAAATTTAATTTTTATCTCATCCTTTAAAAATTTCTATTTTGTGTCTGTTTTATTGAGTACAAAATCAATAAATGTATACATCTTGGGTATGTGTGCTCCAAATATCCTTATGGATAGAGCACATATATAGAGGCAATGAGAAGCCTGAATGAAAATTTATTGAAGGGTTTGGAGGTGAAACATATCACAATGAGATTTGTATTTTAGAAAGTGCATTCTAGAGGAAGAGTAGATAGCCATGCAAGTTTGGAGACAGATGAGTTAGGAAACTACCTTGACAGTCCAGTACAGATAATTACGCCTATATCAGCACAGTAATGATGGAGAGGAGAGATGAACGGCAGCTAAAGTGAATAGAACCTGGAAAACCAACTGTGTGTGAGGATCAGGGAAGACTTGAAATGAAGACAATTTGATTCTTAGTTTCAGGCATAAGTAACTTCACTGATGGTGGTACAGTCACCAAGACAGAAGCTCCCAGATCAAAAATACCAAGAGAATAACATTTAGGAGAAAAAGCGAATATATCTGCTGCAACTCAGATACTTCTGGGAGATAAGTATTGATATCAGAAGGCTGGGCTTACAAATATAAAGTTGAGAATTATTGGCTCATATGATGACACTTTATTACTTTATCAATGCCGCCTAAAAACAGATTATTTTCCCTTTTTTTTGTGGTGGGAAGTAAGTCAGTTATATCATCCAATTAATTCACACAGCTTAAACTCTTAAATTTTTTTCACATGTGATATTGCTAAGGCATTCCTCTCTCTATTCTGTTTTTGCCATTGAGTTTTTGGACCTAAGGACAAGACGACCCTTGCACCTGTTTCATTTCATCTTGCTCAAGTCAACACATCGATTCACTTTTCAAGCTCTCCTGAGATAATGATCATCATTAAGCACATCAGTCATAGTGTCTGGCTTTATTTTTTTAACTTTCTAGCTTCTATTAATTGAAAAGTTTGTGTTATTTATTTTTGCCTCCCTTGGTTCTCAGGCACATGCTATGAAATTTATTGGCGCATGGCACCCTATCACCATCAGTACCTGCATGTCTTTTATTTTATTATTTGAGACAGAGTCTCACTCTGTTGCCCAGGCCAGAGTACAATGGTGTGATCTTGGCTCACTGCAAAGTTCTCCTCCTGGGTTCAAGTGATTCTCCTGCCTCAACCTCCAGAGTAGCTAGGATTACAGGCATGCGCCACCACGTCCAGCTAATTTTTGTATTTTTAGTAGAGATGGCGTTTCACCATGTTGGCCAGGCTGGTCTCAAATCCCTGATCTCAGGTGATCCGCCCACCTTGGCCTCCCAAATTGCTAAGATTATAGGCGTGAGCCACCACGCCCAGCCCTATTTTATTTTTACTTTTTGTTATTGTTGCTGCTCCCCCTTATACCACATGACCAATATTGTTTTTCCCCTTTCATTTTCTCCCACCATATTGGAACTAACATTAAAAAAAACAAATAAATACTGAGGGCTGTACAATGTTAACTTTGCCATCTATGAGAATGACAGCCAGGCCCAGTGGTTCACGCCTGTAATCCTAGCTCTTTATGAGACCAAGGCAGGAGGATTGCTTGAGCCCAGGAGTTTGAGGTTACAGTGAGCTATGATTGTTCCACTGCACTCCAGCCTGGACAACAGACTGAGACACAGTCTCTAAAAAAAAACAGTGGAGAGAAAGAATGCCATATCTCTCCATTTATTCAGATTCACTCATTCATTCAACAAATATTTCTTCAGTGCCTACCATGTTCCAAACTCTAAGAGCTTCTTTATCTCTTTTTATCAAGTTTTAATATTTTTCTGTAAGTATTTTCTGCATTTCAAGTGACTTTCTAGATTCTTCAAGTTTTGTTGCTCTAATAAAAGCCATCATATTTTCCATGGTGTATTTTAATTGGTTGGTGAAAGTGTAGAACTCTGTTAATATTTTTGTGGTTATTGTTGGATTCTATCTAGCAACCTCACTGAACCCCTTCATTAATTTTAATAGTCTGTCAGTTGTCTTAAGTTTTCTGTGAAAATGAAACGTCAAATCATCTGAGAATAACGACAATATTGTCTCTTCCCTTCCAGTCCTTGCACTTTTTCTATATTTTCTTGCCTTACTGCATTGGCAGAGACAATTACTTTTGCAAGGATTTACAAACCACTCTCTCAATAATTGATCATGAGGCCACCAACCTACAGTTTACAAATTAGTTTATCTTCTCTTTTTAGAAAAAAAAAAGACTATTGAATTTTCTAAGAGCTCTCATTTTCATCAATATCTTTTTAAAAAATTATCAGTTCAAACATTTTCAGAATTTTTGTGTGCATTTCCTGAGGCAATTTTAAATGCTAAATGACATGTTTGTTGTCTTACAGATTCAGGTGAAAGCCCAGATAACGCTAGAGAAATGTAAGCAATTGAGATTTTATTTGAATCTCAGACTTTATGTAATAGTAGCTGAAATGCAGGTTACATATATTTATTTCATTTTTAGTATAGATTTACTCCCATCTCACTTACTATCATCTTCAGAGTTGACTCCTAAAATAATAATAAATGGAAAAGCATGTGGTGCATCATATGGGTTACGGGAGTTAACAACAGATTTTAGTAAAATACCATGTAATATTATACGAGGATGAAGAACCCTGAAGCCCAAGTTCATTTAGTATGTCATGGTTAGTTTAGAGTAAAACCAAGAATACCTGATTTCTACCTGATATATAAAGAAAGAGACATCTTAACTTCACTGTATGATCATTTTGTCACTTTTCAAAAGCACTTAATTCCTGTTCAACTGAAAATGTTTCAGAACAAACCTATTTGGTCATTTTATTGGCATTGCACATTTGTATACAAGTCAATTTTTGCAAATTACTTATATGTGCTTTTCTTCATTGTGCTGATTTTTTCTTTTCTTTTTTTTTTTTTTTTTGAGACAGGGTCTCTGTTGCTTAGGCTAGGGTAAGTACGCTGGCACAATCATGGCTCTCGACAGCCTTAACCTCCTGCACTTAAGCAATCCTCCCACCTCAGCCTCCCAAGGAGCTGAGACTACAGGGATGAGCCACCATGCCTGGCTAATTTTTTATTTTTTGTGAAGACAGGGTCTCCCTATGTTGCCCAGGCTGGCCTTGAACTCCTGGGTTCAAGCAATCCTCCTGCCTCAGCCTCCCAAAGGGCTGGGATTACTGGTATGAACTACTGTGCTAGCTCCATTATGCTATAATAACTCTGTGTATCATTACACTTTTT
This sequence comes from Cacajao melanocephalus, assembly GCA_963573385.1. Taxonomy (NCBI): domain Eukaryota; kingdom Metazoa; phylum Chordata; class Mammalia; order Primates; family Pitheciidae; genus Cacajao; species Cacajao melanocephalus. The sequence goes on along the minus strand of CAUYLG010000287.1, from coordinate 10,243 downwards.
TGGTTTGCTTGACTGCATTTTAATGTCTGGTTAGCTGGTGACATTGACACCAAAACAAAGGTTTGCCACATATTTGGAGTAGACTAGCTCAGAATCAAATTTAAATAGTTTATTGTGAAAGCAGGAAAATTGTTGTAACACTAGATACAAAAAACATATTTATTCAGCTAGTACATGTTAATATTTATTGCTTGGATAAATAAATTTAAAGTGATGATATTATGCTCTTTTTCTCATTCTCCAGTTTTATTCACTTACCTCCTATGATAAGGTTTATTCATCATCCTCAACTGCCACTTTCAAACTCACTCAAAAATAACAATTACAGCAAGAAAATAGCAAGTGATACTATTTATTTTACTGTATTTATCCTGAGATGTGTGAACATTTTAGTCAGTTTAATTTTTTTTCAGCTGGATTGAATTTAATTAATAATTTTTCATGAAAATTCACAAAGTAACCATAAGGATAAAAAGAACTCACAGTAAGAAGAAAAGAGAGCAACAGACATACAGTGACAAAATATAGTAGAGTTAATTAAAAGCACTGAAAGCAGAAACATCTACTGATCACTGTTCTTCGGCCTTTTCTAGAGCAACAAATCTAAATAGTGCTATGCTTTATGTTGCTTTCTTTCACTTTACAGATGCTGAAAACTTTCAAGTTTTTATCTCCTAGAAGTGGGGTGGGGGGAAAGCTGGTTATTATTCCTAAATCCATTGAAATTGCATTTGTGGCATCAAAATGGATTTTTTTTAAAGCAGGATGTTGGATTGACAGTAAGGCAGCTGCTCTGCAACAAACGAAAGCAAAAATTAATAAGAGACCTTAGCAAAAGAAAGACTATTGGTTTTGCACACCCAGAGCAAATTGGCTGGATTTAGAAGAGCACACTTTGATCTTTTCCAGACTAATTACTGCTCTGTGGTTTGACTGTTTTGTGCATTAGTTGCCCTTCATACAAAACCGAAACTGCTATGGTACACAGCTGTAATACAAATGAAAATTTGACATTCAGTAAACAAAGCATGGCAAGGGTCATTCTTTGAGCACAATAACTGCATAATACAATTTTAGAATGCCTTTTGTATACAAAAAAATGACACATTTTAAGGCAGTTTTGAACTCAGAGTAGGCAGTCAAGGCTGTTTGTAAAAGACAGAGAAATTGCTCCCAACTCTGATCTATAAATATAGATTAAAAATAGTTTATTTTGACATTGTAGAAAGGTTGAAGAATTTACATATTCACAGAAATAAATGTGCTCATTTTTAGAAGATGGTTTTTCATTTTTCTATAAGGTTAATTGGGAGCAAATTTCTTAAGTAGCAGTTTGCAGTAACAATAATGGTGTTTATTCACCAATATGATTCTGGATTTGCTCCAGGGAAGGAATTAAGATTATTATTATTATTTTTTAATTGCATTTTGGGTTTGGGGGTACATATGAAGAACATGCAAGATTGTTGCATAGGTACACACATGGCAGTGTGATTTGCTGCCTTCCTCCCCATCACCTATATCTGGCATTTCTCCCCAGATTATTTTATAAATGGACTTCATATAAAAGTATTTAATGCTACATTTATTTTTCAGAAAATACAATGAATTAAAGAATATTTTCAACAACTACTAATTATTTAGAATTCACCAAAATTATTAAAGCATGAACTCCTTTCTGCATAAGGAATATATTTAACATATAACTGGGTTATGTGATCCTTCTAAATGCATTTTTAACATGTTTTTGACAGCCACTTGATCAAGCTGTACAATAAGTTATCATTAGATACTAAAAAATTAATCAAATATATTTAAAGATTTTTATATTATAATACTTGACCCAGTATGTATTTAAACTAATTTTACCTTTGGATCTATGCAAACTTTACCCAGTTTTTCCCAATGTACACATTTAAGCAACTTCAAATATACCTATAGTTTAAAAGTCAAAAGGCTTACAATAATTCCACCACTTAATGCTGAAATATTTTAAGTGTAGAGAAATATTTGATCGAAGACGTCATCTATCAGAAATATTCCTAGTTAGACTGGACCTTTAAAAAAAAAACATATCTTTACGTTTTATTTCTATTTCAAACTTTTGAAAAGAGGTGATTTAGAGACGATTTAGGATATCTACCATTCATTTAACTGTCTGTTAGAAACTGAAAAAAGGTTTATCCAGGATTGACTGATGGCCAACAACCATAACCAAGACCCTACACCAATGGGTGTTAAAAGACTGGGAATATCGAACTGCTCCATTCAAGCATTGCAGAATACCCCACATTCCATGTTCAGCACGTTTTCTCTCAGTCATTATTTCTTTAATTGCTATATGAATTATATAAATCTTCTGACCTTCAATGCCTTCCCTTTTTGCTTTCAAACTTAGCCAGCAACATCCTTCATATACACACACAAAGCTGTTTTCTAAATGCTGTTTTTGTCTGGCTCATTTACCTTTACCTAACAGAACAGCTCTCCTAGGGGAGGGAAAAAAAGAGTAGTTACCTATTCACAGCAAGAGACTTAAGAGTTCAGCACAATAGAATTTCACAATGTGTTTAGGAGAGGCACAGAGCTACAGTACTAAGCACCATGTGGAAACGTAGATAAATATATAGAGATAGAACCACAGATCTTATCCAAGTGTATTGTAGAATAACAGAGAATCTATAATGCTTTCTACTTCAGCAGCAATCAAAGCCAACCTCTGCAAATTAATCAGCCTGCAAAATACCAAGAATGAAGAAAAAGGATATTGATTCCTGGAAAAGTCACCTATATTTTATTTTCTCATTAAAAATGATCACAGAATGCTATTCTAAAATGTGAACGTGAAGTATAAAACGGACTAGTTCCTTTTCGCTACTACTTCTATGAGCATCTCAGAATGACTCCATGAAACTTTTTTGGTTTAATTTTCAGCTGTGTAGAGAATTGTTAAATAAACTGTTAAAGCATCGTTTGCCTTGTGTGTGTGTGTGTGTGTGTGTGTGTGTGTGTGTTTCTTAAGAGTGTTAGAGTCTTAGGGTTATTGGAATTTACTGATGACTCCACTGAGTGTTCTTTCTTTCCTATGACCATTAATTATTCAATGTCCCTTTTCATTTGCTTTCATCCTAAATCCTGCCTTCAGATTTACACACTGTCTGCAAAACAACAAGAAATTAAGGAAGAGGTTTTTCTTCAAATTAGGTTTTCTTCAAATTCGGTTTTCTGGTTAAATACCCAAATTAAAGATCCCTTCCGACTTACTTTACTCAAAAGTTAAAAAGAAATACATTCATTGAGATATACTTTTTTACAACAAAAATTGTAATTTTGGAAAACAAATTTTATTTAGCAATGTAAGCTGTTTTCCATGTTTTCTTAATGATCCTATAAAAAGATAAAGAATTCTTTCATGTGCTGTACATCAGTTATAGCCTGTGATGGAATGGCTTTCCGAATTCCCACCCCCACCCCCCACCCCCCACCAAATGGTTAATGTTCCAAGTTTGTGCTTTGAGGGTTATTACAGTCACAGGTTCTGCTTTAAATTAAACACCTAATTAAAAGGAAGCCATTCATAAGTAGCAATGTACATAAATCAGAATGGAATAATAGGAGCTCCACATATATCGCCTTTTCCCACAAGGGTCTTAGAACAGGTTTTGTGCCCAAGAAAAAAACTGAAATTTGTCAATTAGCTCAATTGCAACCAGACCTCTTTGCTGAGTATACAAAATTGTCCCCACTACCACTAGCATGTTTTGGTGTGACAGAATAGCAGCAATTGTCATTTGCCTCCTAGAAAGAGCCCCTAAAGCAGAATGTTCCCATAGGTCACTTTGAGACTATTACCAACATTACCTTGCTTCCTTCTGGCAAGAACCTAACTCCATCCAGACAAAGAGAGAAAAGAATTCTCAACCTTTGGGTGAAATGTAAGTACTTTCAGGAAATCTCATTAAAAAATTACTCCACATATAATGGGGCTTTTAATTGCTCCCCAAACCATTTCTCATCTTCTTAAGGTTAGAGGTTACAAGGTACTTTTAAAAATGGATTTAACACTTGCTGGTCACTGAGAGATTAAAGGCATAAATGGCCATGACTGGATGGCAAGGCTGCTACCAAAGTCTTCACACCACAACTTATTAATACCTTTTTTATTTCTCTGTATGCAAATGCTTACAAACAAGATTGGAATTTTCGGGATTTATCAACATCCAGACAGAACATAGCACATTCTGAGCATTCCATCATAAACAGAGGGTTCATTAAAGAGCTGATTGTCCACCTACCTTAGGGAATTATTTCACATGTCTCTTCCCCATCTGTAAAGTGGGAATAAAAGATGGATTTGTGGGATAAAGCTTGACAAGGGTGAATAAATGAAATAATGTATTTAAACGGTTTTGAAGTCAGATAGGATTTAAGTACAAAAATAGTATCTGCAATACATTGTGATCCTATATCAAAGCACAGGGAATGTAATCTGCTCTCTTTTCATCTGAACACATTCAGTAACAATCACGCTTATTAAATACTTGTATATAGTTCTGTAATAAAAGTTGTGCTGTCATCCAGGAGTTTATTATTTCAAATGAGAGATTCTATGTGAAAATACATTGTAAGGTATAAAGTACTACACTTGCAATAATAATAGTAATAGGTATTAAGTGCTTACCTGTACCAGGCTGTGTGAAACAAGAGTTTCTACAAGGGTTTATTTAAACCTCACATAACCTTGGGAGATAGATGCTATTATCCCTATTTTATAAATTATAAACCTGACAACAAGAGACACTGAGTCACTCGACTGTGCTATGCGGCAGGAAAGGGAGAGACCAAGGAAGAAGCCAAGGTCTGCCTGACTTTCAAATTCACGTACATGATGCACATTACGCTATAAAAGAGATTGTTATGGTGATAATGCTGTCTTTTTCCCCAGATTAGACTGTGGTGGTTTTATCATAACTGGCAATTTATATATTCAAAAATGCACATGTTGTCCTGATTTAGAAAGCTTAAACATGGCATGTTCATAAAAGGATTTTTCTAAATTGCTTTTCTTATTCAGTACTTACTTTTGTAAAAAAAAAAAAAAAAAAAAAATGCAGCATTACACCCTAGAAGAAATTGCTTCTGGTCAAGAAATTGAAACCATCCTGACCAACATGGTAAAACGCTGTCTCTACTAAAAATACAAAAATTAGCTGGGCAGGGTGGTGTGCCTCTAGTCCCAGGTACTCAGGAGGCTGAGGCAAGAGAATTGCTTGAACCCAAGAGGCTGAGGTTGCAGTGAGCTGAGATTGCACCACTGCATTCCAGCCTGGCAACAGAGCGAGACTCTGCCTCGAAAAATGAAGGAAGGGAGGAAGGGAGGGAGGGAGGGAGGGAAGGAATTGCTTTTTTTCTTTTTAAGAAGAAGAGGAAGAGGAAGAAGAAGATCACTTTATTCTAATTAACTCAAAAAGAATAAAATCATAACAGCTAGTTTAAGGAGGCCACACAAACATTGCCCAGCCCCAAATTCTACAGAGTAGGAACACCCCCTTCCATTTCAATTCTGAACCAAGGAAGCTAGGAATGACAGGAGAGGTTTAACTGATGTTATACTTTATACTTTCACTATCAATTATATTTTTATACTAAAGTTGGTTGTGAGACTTGGTTTTCCATTTCTCCAGGTTGAACTTCTTGACTAGGCCAATCTGTTTGCAAGTCGGCACTGTTTCAGCACCTCACTGAAATCCTCAGAGAGCTTGATGTCACTCTGGTTCTGGGCACACTCCAAAAACTGTTTGATCTCATAGAAGCAAGGCTGCCCTTCCTGTGCCGGCTGGGTTCCCTGAGGCTCCTGGTAAGTGATGTCAAGCCTCTCAGGCTCAGCATTACTTCCTCTATGGAAGCCCCCAGTAATGGCGTGGCCCAGTATGTGCCCCACAGCAGAGTCCACAGCCATGCCGGCTGCAGTGGTTGCCATCTGGGCCATCAAATCTGGCCGCCGGAACTCAGCAGCAGGAGAGCCAACTGCAGAGAGGAGGCCACTGCTGGTGGCTGAGCGGCTGGTGCTGGCCTGGGTGCAGTTCTCCCCTGAGGGGCCGTCTGACCGGAGGGGCCATGCGGGAGGTGCGGCTTCGGCTTCCACGTGGCATCTTAGGTGCGCATAAAACCACCTTTAGACGTGCGGCAGCCAGCGAAGAGCTCAGCTGAAATTGCTTCTATTCTTATTTTGTTGTTCATTTGAGTGCAGTAAGTTTTGTTTACCCCAACCAATCACATCGTTACTTGTTAACAGTTAGATTTCTAAATATTTAACGTTTATGATACCAGAGAATACTGGTGACAGTGACATTTTTGCATTCAGAAAAATACATAATTGCCAATTCTACATATGAATTTTCTAATCTAGAAATTTCCCTGGTACAGAAATAACAGATATATAAATAAAACAGTATTTTCTTAAATAATTTTATTTTAGTAGAGAATTTATAAGAATCATATTTTCAGTCTGGGTGCAGTGGTTCACACCTATAATCTCAGCACTTTGGGAAGTGGAGGTGGGAGGATCACCTCCCAGTTGTTCAAGACTAGCCTGGGCAACAAAGTGAGACCCTCGTCTCTACAAAAAATAAAAATAAATAGCTGGTCATGGTGGTGCATGCCTGTGGTCCCAGCTGCCCAGGAGGCTGAGGTGGGAGGACCACTTGAGCCCAGGAGGTCGAGGCTGCAGTGAGCTATGATCACATCACTGCATTCCAGCCTGAGCCACACAGCAAGACCCTAAGAATCCTGTTTCAAACATTCATCTTAATAATAATGAGCTCTATTCCCACTTCACAAGGAGAAAAACCGAGACAAAGAAAGGTCTTAATAGATGATGAAACAAAATATTTTAATTTCTTCCAAAAGTTAAGTAAATTAAAAAAAATATGTCCCAACCATTGAAAGGTACTTCTAATTTTAAAAACATTTTACAAGAAAAAAAGAATTCCAAATACTCATTTCCACAATTAATATTTTAGAGTATTATAATTAATTTTAGAACATGGTATGTGAAAGAAAAAAGGACTAAAAATTTACCTATAGTAATCTAAGTCTTGTTAAAATAATGAATTGGGCACTTTATTACAATGCTGGAAAAACTTTTTCTGATATTAAAATATTTTCCTCATTCTACCGTTGTAGTTACTCTGAAAAGTTTAAAAAAAGATTTGGAGCTATATTTTGAAGAAACTTGGTGTGAACTTTGCTAACAATGACCCAAATAAGTTTTTAGATTACGCTTTCAAGAAATTGCAGTATTTCATGCAAAATGGTACCCACTTTACCACTAAGGTAATTTTTTACTCACCACAAAATGAAAATCTATATTCTGCTCTTCCTTGCATGTCTTTTTAAAACCTCAAACCAGAGGAATGAGTCACATTTTGGACCGTTTTCTTTTTTAATCTTCTTTACTCCTTCTATTCTGTTTCTAAAGGGATACTTAGTTTTGACTAGATTGCAATTTCATTTGAAAAGAATTGGACAGGTTTTCTAGAATGAGTTAAAGATTACCCATCGAGAGTATTTTTGGCAGCTATCTTTAAAGATGCAAGCATCTTTACCTATGTAACAAACCTGCACATGTATCCTGGAACTTAAAATTACATGAAGTTTAATTTTTTTTAAAAGATGCAAGGATCTGTACAAAGGGGTACATCTAGATTTAATGCAGGTAATGTTTGTTTCTTTGAGATAGAAACAATGTAATTGTGACACTGGCAGGAAAAATATGTAAGATGTGCTTTTCACTCTTCTCTTTGGGTAAGCATAATTTGTAGAATTTTATTACACCAAGAATGCTAAATACACTAGTGAATTCCTCATACAATGACAACAACATCTGGTTTTGTTTTTAACTCAAATGGTTATAGGCATACAATACTATTTCATGTTATTTACAATTAGAGTATGAAACTCAAGGCATGTGGCAAAAATTATTAATTATATCATTGTTATGAAAAGCAAAAGATAAAGTATTAGGTTCCTTGTTTTGTAAACAGACACTAAAACATGTAGGTCAAGCAAGCCAGAAAAAGAACCAATAATTATTTTTATATAATAGCCAATATATAAAAATAATAAATGACTAAATGTTTTCCATGTGTCAAGCACTGAGCTATTTCACAAAAATAATTTTAATTAATCCCTTATAAAAACCATGAGTTAAGTATGCATTGTGCAAATGAGGAAAAAGAAGCTTGTTGTGTCCAAGGTCACAGATACAGAATTCAAGTCTACTAAAACCTTTAATATCATAGTCTAGTAACTGTTCCTCATTGTTTAACAGCTATGAAAATAAAGAAAAGCATAACTTTCTCTTATATGCTGTCTATAAATTGTGGTAACAAAATACACATTGGGATTATGGTTCTACATGGAGAAACTCAGGAATAGGGATTCTGGTATATGTTAAATATACATTTATTAGCAAATATTTAGTTAGTGACTTCTATGTTCTAGGCACTGGGCCAGATGTCTATGATACGATGATGAAAGAGAACATAGATCTTACCATCCAAATAACCATAGTCTAAAAGAAGACAAATATTTAAGAGATCATTGCAATAAAACAAGAAGAGTGCTATAAAATCATAATGATAGTAGGTAGCACTTATGGTGTGCCAATCATTGTTAAAAATCGCTTTATATATTTACTCAGGTAATCCTCACAACAATCTATGAAATAGATACTAAAAAGATATATTTAAGGGTCTATTGGAATACAAAGAAGAAAACACTTCATTTTGCCTAGAAAGGTCAGACATTTGAGCTGAGTCCTATAGGATAACTATGTCAAAGAGAGGGGAGTGATGTATTAGCCAGTATAACATAAATTTTGCCACAGTAACCAAAAATCCCCAAATCTTGATGGCTTATGACAATAAAGGTCCCAACTTTGCTTGCAAAACCTTTTAGGTTGGCATAGGAACTCTGGTTCCCATGTTGGAGACTCCAGCATCTGGTGTATTGCCAGTGGCTACGGCAAGGACAGGGGATATGGTAAATCATGGCAGAAGTTTAAAGCCATGCCAGGTTTTCTAGAACTCTAGCTGGTTATGTATTTTGGCTCTTTCTTGTGTACATTTTAAAACTACCAGGCAAATTTTTAAAATTCAGAGCTCAAATGATTAACCTGCAACTACAGAGTTCTGTAGAGTCTTCTGATGCTATTTATTTCTCTTTTTTCTTTTCTGCCTGCTTCAAATCTGCTGTTATTAAGCCACTGGTATTGAGATAAAACTGTTTATGGTCTTGCCAATTCAAGGCCACTTGGAGGTTTAGTTTTTCTATACAGTTCAGTCAGTTCTAGCTAAAATGTAAAACATAAGTAAGTTGGCTTTAAAATTATTTGTAAAATAAAAATAGAAATGTCTTCAGAATTGTCAGCATGCATTTTTGTCTGGGTTTACTGATTAGATGAATTCCATATGTGCTTCTGCAAATATATTCTTCAGCAATATATTTGGCATCTGCTAAAGTATGTTAAAATGTCAGGACTCGACACGAAGGTTATAAGATGATAAAGCCAGCCAAAAATAGAACGATCTTTGTGTAATTTTTTTTTTTTTTGAGATGGAGTTTCACTCTTGTCACCTAGGCTGGAGTACAGTGGCGTGACATTGGCTCATTGCAACCTCAGCCTCCTGGGTTCAAACCATTCTCCTGCCTCAGCCTCCCGAGTAGCTAGTTGGGATTACAGGCACATACCACCACACCCAGCTAATTTTTGCATTTTTAGTAGAGACGAGGTTTCAGCCATGTTGGCCTATTGATGTCGAACTCCTGACCTCAAGCAGTCCACCCGCCTCAGCTTCCCAAAGTGCTGGAATTGCAGGCGTGAGTCACTGTGCCCAGCCTGTTTGTATAATTTTTTTGACAAATAAGACTAATTTAATATTGTGGGTTCAATGAAAACAGCTGAATTTTCTGAGTTATCAGCAAAACTTCCCATGTGTTTAAAGTTTCTTGCTTAAGTGAACACCTGATGTACGGCGGCTATGAAAATCGTTAAGAGGAAGTAACTTGGGGGAGAGATCCAAGATGGCCGATTAACAACAGCCCAGGATTGTAGCTCCCAGTGAAAGCACAGAGAGCGAGTGGACGCCGCAATTTCAGACGAATTTCTGTTGCCCACAAACTGGGAGATTCCCGGCGGAGGAGCCACACGGGTCGCCAGCGCAACTCTTTTAGCCGGCGC
>CAUYLG010000286.1:0-44431 GCA_963573385.1 Cacajao melanocephalus | reverse complement strand
CTAAAGGAAACCCCAACATAGGAAGGGATCGCGCAGGATTCACAAGGGATTTGTTTTTCCCCAGGGAAAACTAAGTGGTGTGGTTTTGCTGAATAGACTTTGCTAAGTACTTAAGCACTGCAGATGCTCGAGTAATATGCTCACAAGTTCCTTTCTGATTTCAATTACTGGGAAAATGTACATATGGATAAGAGAAGGATGGCATCCCGTATTAAAAGGCTGGTAGCTTTACCCTCACATGGACTTTTCTCTCCCTCTATATAGGGTGACAGTGGAGGGCCTCTGGTTTGCTTTGAGAAGGACAAATACATTTTACAAGGAGTCACTTCTTGGGGTCTTGGCTGTGCACGCCCCAATAAGCCTGGTGTCTATGTTCGTGTTTCAAGGTATGTTACCTGGATTGAAGGAGTGATGAGAAATAATTAATTGGACGGGAGACAGAGTGAAGCATCAGCTCACCTAGAGGCTGGACATGGGTAGGGATTCAGCATGCTGGAAATAACTGACAGTAATCAAACAAAGACACTGTCCCCAGCTACCAGCTATGCCAAACTTCCGCATTTTTTGTATTATTGTCTGACTGCTGGATTCTGTAATAAGAAGACATAGCTATGACATTTGTTAAAAATAAACTCTGTACTTAACTTTGAGTATATTTTGGCTTTTGTCTTCAACATTTTCATGTTCTTGGTTCACCCCACCAATTTTAAATGGGCAGACTGAGAGGGTTTCGCTGTTTTTGGTAAGAAACAGCCGCCCAAAGGACTGAGAAGGCTGCGAGGTCACAGAGGGGAGAGCTGAGTATTCCTTGGAAGTCGTCCATGCATTTACCTTATCAGCTAACAAGGGCTTGACACACATTTTTACTGTCTTTATTCCTAACACTGAGATGAACGTTTTCAAAGCTACAACATGTATGGGGAGCCAGGAGAATCGGTTCTGTTATTGGGAATGAAATTTGTTGCTGACTGTTGACTTCAGCCCAGAGGGGACCCAGAGCAGAGAGGTGTATATTAGGGAGTGAACTGGGCCATGAGCATGTGACACAAGACCAGAGGAGAGTCTGAATGTTATTCTGGGGCACCTGTGAGTCTAGGATGGGTGCCAGGAGCATGTAAATGAACAACAAGCTAATATTGAAGGTGGACCACTTATTTCCCATTGCTAATTGCCTGCCCAGTTTTTAAATAGTCTGCCGCACGCTGTCACAGGACAATTATCTGTGGCAGTGACACATGTTTACAAGGAAGAGAAAGGACAAATATACATTTTTTACAATTTAAAATTTTGTTATCAAACAAAAATATCCATTCAAAATACAATTTAACAATGCAACAGTCATTTTACCGCAAAGAAATGCAGAGAAAAGCAAAACTGCAAATGACTGTGAATAAATGGTGAATGTAGTCTCAAATCCTCAAAGAACCGTGTTTATTTCATTGACAAATAGATTATTCTTATTCAATTCTGATGTGCGCTAAGGATGAAGATGCTCATTTTACAATTTGCACACACTTCACGTATATTGTCACCTGTTCTCCCTACAGAAATGTTGTTCTTCATTGTTAAGGTTTCCTTTTGGTACCAATTTTGCCTGTCCACATAAAGTATTTTATTTAAAAAACTCAACATATAGACTGCATCTGAAAAGATAATGAATATACCACACAAAGCCGAACACACAAGTTCCATATTTCAAAAGCCGCAATAACAAAAAAGAAAAATCAAATCCCTTGTAAGTTTCCCTCCATAAAGTCATTTATAAAGCTTCTGCTGCTCCTGTTAAGCATGGATATAACTGACCTTTCTTTTAAATTAAAATGTAAGCTTTTCTCCAAGACCTGTCAAAGTGCCAAGTCTGAATGGGAACTGTCCATGTTTTTCACTTCTGACCACATGGGCTCCATCAGAACTGAACTCGCAACTGTAGGAAAAATATCCCTTCAGTGTTAAAATCCTAAAACCCAGAAATCATAATCCATGAGATTTGTTTAGTAAAGAAAAGAATCTGTGGCTCTAGGTGTTCACTAAAGTAGGGCCAAAAATGTCCCGAATAATCTCAGGACCACAACACTATTTTATAAATAACAGAGCCAAGTCCTCAGATTGCATAACAGATTGTTTCTTATTGCTGGAATGGGGCGTAAACCATGCCTGGAACCCCAAATGCTACAGAGGAGGTGGACAGGAGAGACTCCTGACCTGTTCACACTGCAAAGGCGTGCAGAAACCAAGGTGAGCAGAGAACATGAATGTCACACCCAGTGGCCCAGATGCCTGTGATTCAGTCTCCACATTAATAGGCTTCCCAAATTTTCATCCTCCCTGCAGTCTTCAGAATGCTCAGTTATGGGCTTAGTCCCTTGATTGATTGGATTTGATGAACATTTCTGTGCAAATTTCCCAAATCCTTGGTTTGCAAATCCTGCATTCTTGATGGAACTTTGAGAATCGGGTGGGGGGCTTCTCTCATCTCTCTTTAGCCTAATGAGTCAGAGACCACTGCTCCAACGCAAGAAAAAAACCAGGAAGAGCTGTGCACCTGACAGGCTCTTTTTTTAAAGCCAGCTCATATTATGTGTTCCCAGAAACTTCAACAGTGCTACAAATCCGAACTCATCCAATATTATATAAAAATACTCTGGATAGATTGAAGCCTTTATACAGTATTACAACAGTGCGGCATAACATAGCTCAAATGCATACGTGCATCTCTGCAAGGCACAGCTTTGCAAGGAGGATCAGCTCCTAGATAGCTCCTGCCCTCCGTCTTTGGCAGGGGCCTCAAAGGTGACAGCTGGGAACCGGAGTTTTCTTATTCCTGCCACAGTTATAGGAATGTGGACTGAAAAAACAAAGGAGAAAGGAGAAAGTCCTTATGAAAGCTTATGCAACTAGTTAGAGGAAGGTCTTCTGTTATTATTTAATAGCATATCTGGTTTTGATCAAATACACACATCTAACTTCTGATGAAAACCCAACTCGAAGGTAACAAAAATCACTTCAGGCTCATTTTTTGACTTGCTTTCAGACCCTAGACAGAGGTTAGTTCGCATTATAGCATTTCAGTTCTGTATGAATTTCTATTGAATTAACATATGTTTGGAAATGAGCTGCTGATATGAACAAAAACCAGTAGAAATGATAGAAAAAAGCAGTGCAGTTTTAGAAGGGAATATACTAACAGGTTTCAGTAATTTAGCATGAAGTTGTTTTTTTAGAGTAAATAATCACAGATCACAATCAATGTGCTTAATTTGTAGTACTGTAAACCATACTTCCACTTGATTTTTTTCAGGTGTGGGGACTAGGTATAATTACATTAATCCATCCAACTTTTCATTATAAAAAATTATAAACAGAAAAAATTAGAATTCGTGTAACTTAAATTTTTATTGATATAATTCCTCATGCTTATATACTAACTGGATATTGATTTTCCTTGCTCTCCATTGGGACAATCCTGCGCCACCCCACTGCCCTTCACCAGCCAAAACCAATCTCTCCTAGTTATTTAATTTTAATGCAGCTGATGTGGCAGAAGAGTCCTGGTATCAAAGGACTCCCTCTTCCTCCATTTTTTTCCTGATGAGTTTATAAATCTGACCGCTGATTGGGTCAAGAATGAATGCATCACTCTCACTGCATAAACAGGCAGCAGTCAATGGAGTAGAATCAAAGGGAAGAAAGATTTTCCTCAGTATTTCTGAAATATTAAAAAAAATTTAGAGTTCCATATCCTTATTTTCCAGTTCATTATGAAGACTGCTTTTTATTTTTTAAGTTAGCTGTTAAATCATGTTTAAAGATTACACAAACAACATAAGACTATATGTTCTGATTTTTTTAAAAATCAAACAGTACAGAAGTTTCTGACAGGAAAGTGATGGCCCTCTCTTCCCTACCCCTCTTCCCAGCCCATTTGTGTCCCCAAAGGACATAGCTTATTATTTTACATCTTTTACTATACATTCTCATATTCATATTCTCTATCTTTTTAGTGAAAATTTTCAAAAAAAATTAGAAAGAACTTGAGTAATGTGAATTTTTATTGATATAACTAACTCTTCATGTTCATATATTGGCTGAATATTAGCTTTCCTTGTACACTATTTAAACACCTGCCTCTAAAACTCAATCTATCTCTCTTTCCTCTGTCTACTTATCTCTATTACCTATCTATCATCTATTATCTATTCATCAATCTATCCATTATCTACCATCTGTCTATCTATCTATCTATCTATCTATCATCCATCTACCTATTATCTGCCTGTCTACCATCTGTGTGTCATCTGTCTTCCTATCCAGCTTCCGAAAGGCACTGCCTTTGGTTTTAGTTTTTTATAAATACTATAACATGCCGTTCAGTAACATTTCACTTTGTAATCAATCTTGAAAATCTGCCTGTGCCATTCTGTCTAGACAGACCTGACTCCTCCTTACTCTGTAGAGTAAGCCACACTGTTAATCCCCTGCTGCTGCACATCCCAGCAATTTCCACTTTCCCACATCATCAGTTCCTCCCTTCAGATCACTTCTGAGTCTTAGCACTTTACATGGAAATGCTTCCCTCTTCACAACCACATTTAAAAAATAATGCATATTCTTATCTAGCTTTGGTGGAGTTTTTTACATTAACTTAACCTTTTATGTTTACTTTGAATTTTTTGCTTATGATGTAAGTAAGATGAGGATTTATTGATATGTTCTCCCTATGCATATTCAATTTTCTCAACATCTTCCTTTCCTCAATGGTTTAAAATGCTACTTTTATTTAGGGTGCATTGAATTTTGGACAATGCCTGACAAGTTTTTCTACATTATCCACTGTTTCTGGCAAGGCAATACCCTTGGTTTCAGGCAAAAGCATCATGAAGCCACCACAGATGGATGTCAGGATACCTATGGAATAAGGGAAAGGTGTTACCCTCTCCAGGAAGACACAGCTGGGCCCTCTCCCATGGGCCTGCTCACTGGGAAGCTGCCATGTTGCTCACTGGAGTAGCTCTCAACCACAGCAACCTCTGCATCCTAGATCAGTGCCTCAGCTCTCCTTTGCCACGATTTCAAATGTTCTCTCCCTCCCTCAAATCCTGAGCTACGGCCCCTGTACACCTAGCAGCCATGGGTTTACTCACACATCTCACAGTGATTGACTGATTGCCTTCTCAGGGTCCAACACCCAAGGCCTCCCCTCCTGCATTACTAGGAAATAGAAGCGCTGGAGGAGAGTCCCTTCTGCACCTGCTCACTAACACTGTCACTCACCTACTCCTCTCCCTCCCATTCCTCCTGTCACCTTACACTGGACGAATTGTCCTAGTGTCTACCCCAGGACCGGCACTCACCTAGGCCTGTCTCTTTGGGTGTCTCATCGTAGTGATCAACCCTTTCTCCAGTATCTTTAGTCTTTTGGGAGAAGCTTTCAAACACATTCAGATCTATCCTGTTTGACCAGCCTTCTCTCATTCTTACTTCATCCTTCCATTACCATTCTTTCTTTTTCTGTTCTTTAGAGGCAAAGGTCTTGAAATGCCACCCTCTCTTATTTTCTCCACTTCTTTATATCCTAGTGGTGTGCTGATAAATGCCTAACACTGACTTTGGACAATCAAGTACTGATAGGCAGCATCTGCCAATGTGCATGATGTAAATGCTCCCACTGTGGGCCCTTCAGGCTACTGACACAACATCCCTGATTGAACCACTAGGAAAAGATGCAGAAGCCCTATCAATGGTGCTTCCACCATAAAGATGCAGCAGACACAATCTCAGGAGCACAAGTAATACTGAATGAGGAACTGATCACTGTTGAGATTAAAGTCAGTTCCTACTTTAAATGCATAGATATTAATGTAAGACAACAAGAAACTATGAAAAAACAAGGAGGGAAAATAAAACACCATCAAAAGACACAGTATTTTCCCAGTAGCTGGCCCCATAGAAATAAAGATATATTAACAGCCTGACAAAGATTTCAAAATAATTATTTGATGGAAGCTTGCTAAACTTCAAGAAAATACAAGGAATTCAATAAAATCAGAAAAAAAGACCAAAATGAGAAATGCAATGGAGAGATTAAAACTGTTTAAAAGTCAAACAGAATTTCTGAAACTGGAAAAATAATGAGGTAAAAAAATGCAATAGCATCAAAAAAAGAATTGATCATGGAGAAGAAATAATCTGTGAACTTCAAGACAGGTTATTTGTGAATACAGAATCAAAGGAGTAAAAAAAAAATGCTTATAGGACTTATGAGGCAGCATGAAAAGAGCAAATATACACAAAGGAGGAAAAAATGGGTAGAAAACTTACTTTGAAAATAACAGAAAACTTCCTAAATCTAGGGAAAGATATCAACATTCAGGTCCAAGATGGTCAAAAGTCTCTAACGAAATTCAGTTCAAACATAACTATAACAAAACAAAGTCAAACTGTCAAAAATCAAAGACAAAGAGAAGATCCTAAAAGCAGAAAGAGAAAAGAAGCAAATCACATATAAGGGAGTTCCAGTAAGGCTAGCAGCAAAGTTCTCAACAGGTTCCACACAGGCCAGAAAAGAGTAGGCTAATATATTCAAAGTGCTGAAGAAAAAAACTTCAAACCAAGAATACTGCATTCACCAACGCTTTGCTTCAGAAATGGAGATATCAAGTCTTTACCAAACAAACAAAAGCTGAGGAAATTCATTAACCCCAGATCTGTCTTATAAGAAATGCTAAACAGAGTCTGCAAGATGAAACAATGCTAACTAGTAACACAAAAACATAAAACTCACTGATTAAAGTAAGTACACAGTCAAATTCAGCATATTCAAATACTTTAATGATGGCCACATGTATCTGTAGTATAAAAGTATGAATCTCTTATATCTTTAGCATGAAGGTTAAAAGACAAAGCTATTTAAAATAATAGCTACAGTAATTTGTTAAGGGATATATTCTATCAGAAGATACACATTGTGACATTAAAATTTTTAAATGCAGGGAGATGTGGAGTAAAAGTGCAGAGATTTTATGCAATCAAAGTTAAGTTGTTATCAGCACAAAATAGCCTGATATAACTATAAGATTTTTTTTCTGTAAGCATCACGGAACTTCACCTTCACAAAGCAAAAGCCTAAAGTAGATATACAAAAGATAAAAAGAAATCAAAGCATCTCATTAGAAAAAAATCACTTAATCACAAAGTAATATAGCAAGAGAGGAAGAAAGAAACAAAGGGTCTACAAAACAACCAGAAAGCAATTAACAAAATGGTAATATTAGACCCTTACCTGTCATTAATTATCTTGAAGGAAAATCGATTAAATTCTCCAATAAAAAGACATACAGTGGCTGAATAAATTAAAAAATAAGATCCAACTATATGCTGCCTACATGACACTCATTTCACCTATAAGGACACAAATAAACTGAAAGTAAAGGGATGGAAAAAAAAATTCCATGCAAATGGAAACCAAAAGAGAGCAGATGTAGTTATACAGATTGAGTATCTCTGATCCAAAAATCTGAAATCTGAAATACTCCAAAATTAACAAAATTTTAAGTACTGACATGTTCAAAGGAATTGCTCATTGGAGCATTTTGGATTTTGGTGCTTAGGGATGCTAAAAAAGTAAAGATACAATTTGTATTAGTCCATTTTCACACTATTATAAATAATATTACCTGCAACTGGGTAATTATAAAGGAAGAGGTTTCATTGACTCAGTTACACAGGCATCACAGGAAGCACAAATACGAGGCCTCAGGAAACTTGCAACCATGGCAGAAGGGGAAGGGGAAGCAGGCACCTTCTTAACAAGGAAGCAGAAGAGAGTGTGAGTGTGTGAAGGAGGAACTGTCAAATACATATATAAGTGTCAGATTTTGTGAGAACTCACTCACTATCATGAGAACAGTATGGGGGAAAACGCCCCCATGATCCAATCACTCCCACTGGGTCCCTCCCTTGCCATGTGGCAATTATGGGGATTACAATTCAAGATGAGATTTAAGTGGGGACATAGAGTCAAACCATATCAGAATGCAAATATTCCAAAATTAAAAAAAATTCTAAATTCTAAAAAACCAAAACATATTATAATGCAAATATTCCAAAAAATTCAAAATTGAAAACACTTCTGGTTTTAGGAATTTTGGATAAAGGAACCTCAAGCTACATGAGGTAAAACAGACTTTAAGTCAAAAACTGTAAAAAGAGACAAAGAAGATTACAATATAACGATAAAGAGATCAATTTGTTATAACAATTATAAATACTTATTAATATATATACCAAAAATTTGAGTACCTACATATAACAACTAAAAAATATGAATAGACCTCAAAGGAGAGCCAGACTGTAATATAATCATAGTAGCAGACTTCAATAGCTCCACTTTCAGCCGTGGACAGATCATCCAGACAGAGAATCAATATGGAAACATGAGACTTAAACTGCACTTTAGGCCAAATGGACCTAACAAAAATATACAGAACATTCTGTCCAACAGCAGCAGAATACACATTATTCTCAAGCGCACATAGAACTTTTCCACAATAGATCATATGTTAGGTCACAAAACAAGTCAACAAATTTAAGAAGACTGGAATCATATCAGGTATTCTTTTCAGATCATAATTGTATGAAACTAGAAATCAATGACAGGAGAATATTAGAAAATCCACAAATACATATGTTCTGGAACAATCAATGAGTCAAAGAAGATATTAAAAGATAAATGTTTAAAACTCAAGACAAATGAAAATGGGCACACTAAGATACCAATAACTTATAGTATGCAGCAAAAGTGGTTCTAAGAGGGAAGCTTTTAGCAATAAATACACCAAAAAAGAAGAAAGATCTCAGATAATCAACCTAACATTACAGCTCAGAAACTAGACAAAGAAGAAAAGAAGAAAAAGAATTAACCCAACAGTTAGTAGAAGGAAAGAAATAATAAAGATCACAGCCGAAATAGTAGAGACTAGAAAAATGATAGAAAAAAGAAATAAAATAGTTGGTTTTTAAAAAGATAAACAAAATTGACCAACTTTTAACTAGATTAAGAAAAACAAAGAAGACTCAAATAAAATCAGAAAGATGAGACATTACAATTCCTAGAAACAAAATGCCTGCCAAGACTGACCCAGGAAGACATAGAAAATCTGAACAGACTAATAATAAGATTGAATCAATAATAACAAGTCTTCCATCAATGAAAAGCCCAGGACCTAATGGCTTCCCTGCTGAATCACACCAAATATTAAAAGGACTAATAGCAATCCTCTTCAAACTCTTCCAAAAAACTAAAGAAGACAGAATGCTTTCAAATGAGGATATGAGGATAGCGTTACACTGATACCAAACAGAATACTATAAGAAAAGAAAATTACAGGCAATATCCCTGATGAACATATATGGAAAAATCCTAAACAAAATACTAGAAAACTCAATCCAACAGCACATTAAAAGGATCATTCATCATGATTGAGTGCAATTTGTCCCAGGAATACAAGAAAAATTTAACATACACAAATAAGTAAATGAAAGGATAAATGGATGATAAAAATATGTGTGTGTGTATGTATATAACACACATGTATATAACACACAGACACACACACACACAATGGAATATTATTCAGCCTTAATAAAGAAGGAAATCCTGCCTTTGCATCGACATGGATAAACCTGGAGGACATTATAAGTGAAACAAGCCAGACACAGGAAGGAAAGCACTGTGTGATGTCACTTACACGTAGAATCTAAGAAAGTTGAACTCTTACAAACAGAGTAGAATGGTGATTGCCAGGGCTTGGGAAGGGGGAAATGGAGATGTTGGTCAAAAAATACAAATGTGCAGTCTTGTAAGATAAATGGTTTCTGGAAATCTAATGTACAGAATGATGACTGCAGTTAATAATACTGTATTGCATACTTGAAATTTGCTAAAAGAGTTGATCTTAAGTGTTCTTATGTACACAAAAGTATTATGTGAGGTGATATTTTCATTAGCTTGATTATGGTAATAATTTCACAATGTACATTTATATTAAAACATTACACTGTACATTTCAAATATATAAAATTTTTGTCATGTACCTCAGTAAAACTGGAAAACATAATCAAAAAGTAATGAAAAAAAAATGAAAAGCTATCATGTGCCAAAGGACACTACCAACAAAGTGAAAAACAACCTATTGATGAAGTAAACCTATAGACAAGGGCTGGTATCCAGAATATATTAAGAACTCTAGGCTGAGAGCAGTGGCTCACACCTGTGAATCCTAGCACTTCGGGAGCTCAAGGTGGGAGGATCACTTGAACCCAGGAGTTCAAGGCTGCAGTGAGCTATGACAGGCCCACTGCACTCCACCCTAGATGATAGGGTGAGACTGCCATCTCTTAACTCACTTCTTGTTTAGAAAAAAAAGTGCAGCTCACTGCCAGCACAGTATTCTTCAGGCAAACAAGAAATGAGAAAAAACAAAAACAAAAAACCTCTTAACAGTTCAACAAGAAAAAGAAAAACAAGAATGTAAATAAACATTTTTCCAAAAAAGATGTACAAATAGCCAACAAGTTCATGAAATGATGGTTAACATTACTAGTCATTAAGAAAATGCCAATAAAATCATAATAAAATAAGACTTCAGATGCATTAGGATGTCTACAATTTTAAAAACAGAGAGTAACAGGTGGTGGTGAGGATGCAGAGAAATGAGAATCCCGTACATGACTGGTGGGAATGTAAAATTGTTCAGCCACTGTGGAAAACAATTTGGCAGTTCCTTAAAATGTTAAACATAGCATTACCATATGATCTAACCATTCTACTCTTAAGTATATACACAAAAACATTGAAAACAAGTACCCAAATACTTTGCATGAGAATGTTCATAGCAGCGCTATGACAAAAGCCACAAGTTAGAAACAACCCAAATGTCTTATCAATAGGTGAGGGGATAAACAAATTGTGGGCTATACAGCCATAAAAAGGAACGAAATACTGGTACCTGTTACATGGCTGAACCTTGAATGCAAGGACTGTGAAGGGGTCACAGAAAGTAACAGCTTACTGGGTACTGCATTGTATTCTGGGCTCATGAAAATGTTTTGGAACTGAATAGAGGTGGTGGTTGCCATGTACTACATGAAACCAATCGTTCACTTTAAGATAGTTAACTTTCTTATGAGAATTTCTCAATTAAAAAATATCTTCCATGTATCCTTTCTAAAGATGATACTAGATTTCATCTAGTATCAGATACAGAGATTTGCTCTGGCAAAATGAGGAAGTAATTTTTTGTAAAAGGAAAATGTGGGACTCAAGAAATGGGATCAAATATCAGAAAGGCAATGGGGTCTTCTGGATGACAGTCCATGGAGATCCCACAACAGCTGGACAGCAGGTAGCCCATGCACCAAGGCCAGGCCAGAGCAGGGCCAATGGCTCCCCAAGAGCTGTCTCAAAGAAAATCGCTAGACGGCCTAACGGGTTTGGGGGCACATTGAAAAGGTTTACAAAACTCAGAATTAGAAAACAGACATAAAAGCTTACAGAAAAGAAAATAATGAATTCTAGGGAGAAATATAAAAGTATACTACATGACTCAGTTATAAATAGCATTTTCATAGTCATGAAGAAATATGAACATTGAATATTTACTTAACCAAAATTACAACAGAATTACATAATCATGTTAAATACATATGGCAAAAGGATGTGTGTGTATTAAAAAAATATGTGGCTGTCCATGTTCCAGAGCATATATATCCCTTTCCACCGGCGATGTGAATACGTAGTGTGTATGGTGTTTGTGGTGTGTGTGTGGCATGTGCACGGTGTGTGTGCGTATGGTGTGTCTAGTGTGCGTGAGGTGTGCACAGCGTGTGTGGTGTTTATGGTGTGCATGTGTGTTGTGTATGGTGTGGTGTGTGCGTGGTATGTGGTGTACATGGTGTGTCTGTGAGAGTATGCTGTTGTGGGTGTGTGGTACATGAGGTGTGTGGGGTACGTGGTGTGTATGTGCATAGTATCTATATGGGGTGTGTATCTGTTGCATATGGTGTGTGTGGTGTGTAAGGTCCATGTGGTGTGGTGTGTGTGCATCTGTGTTGTGTATAGTGTGTCGTATGGTATATGCATGTGCACTGTGTGTGTGGTATGTGGTGTATCTGGTGTGTGTGTGCATATGAGATGGGTGTGTATGCGGCATGTGTGTGGGGTGTGGTACGATGTTGATGGTGCATTAAACAGAGTTAAATCCTCATCTTCCCAGGAGGGAAGCCCCATAGGTGTGTTAGTCTGTTCTCACATTGCTATAAAGAAATACCTGACACTGGGTAATTTATAAAGAAAACAGGTTTAATTGGCTCACAGTTCTGCAGGCTGTACAGGAAGCACAGGCTTCTACTTCCGGGGAGGCCTCAGGAAGATTCCAATCACGGCAGAAGGCAAAGCAGGGAATAAGCCTCAGGCGGCGGCAACAGAAGCAAGGGTGGGTGAGGTGCCACACACACTTAAACAACCAGATCTCCTGAGAACTCACTATCAGGAGAACAGCACGAGGAGATGGTGCTAAACCACCCATGAGTGACTACCCTATGGGCCAATCACCTCCCAAAGACCCCACCTCCACACTATAGATTACAATTTGACATGAGATTTGGACGTGGACACAGATCCAAACCATATCAATAGGTAATGATTAAAACTGAAAAAAGAAGTACCAGGGTTAGAAAGTTATTTAAAAAGTTGAAGGTAAATGCCAATAAGATCAGTTTAAAGAGTTGAAAGTGTGTGGCTCAAGAGAGAAGGAAATGCAGGCTTTTTTACAGAGCTCTCTGACTCTTTAAACTATGCATGTATGTAGAGTTTATTTTAGAAAACTGTATGAATTTTAAAATATTCCAAAACAGGTTGGAAGGGTACACACTTCATCGTGAGTGTGGCTGAGGGAGATTGGGTTAGAGAAGAGAGGTTGAGATCCGGAAGCTCCAGGGACTGGGGAAGACTTAAAATGACAAAATGTTCACAATTGTTAACTGCAGGTTGTGGAAAAAGTTGGTAGGTTGCTTCAGTGTTTGTTCACTTTGTACTTTTTTACGTATTTAACATTTCTTAAATTAGCATAATAATAAACTATGTAATCAGCTACAGAGTTGAGGGTACGGACCTCGCACGGGACAGCTGAGCTACTGGTGTAAAATGAACAGTATTTTTAAAAAATGACTACTTATAGAATGAACAGAACTAGGACACCCCAATCAAGGGATGATAAGAAAGGACCCCAGGGCTCTGTCTCAGCTCTCCTGGCCACAACTTGGAGGACACGGGCTTCTCTCGCTTTCAACGGGTATAGATGAAGGATATGGAGAGACCTGAAGCTCTGGCTGCTGCGTGGTCTGAGAAGAGAAGCTCCGGAAAGCCAGAGCTGAGTGCAGACACGGGAGGGAATAGGGGGCGACTAGCCTAGTGAGGGACCCTTATCATGGCTACATTTGTTGATCGCCTTCTTTGTGTGGGGCACTGCTGTGACTGCACTAAATGTCTACTTACCTAAATCCAATTCTGTGCGCTGATTTTCTCCTCTCCTAGGAAAGACAACAGCGACAACCTCAAACCAGTAATCTAGTCAAAAAAGCAATTCCCAAGGCATGACAAGTGGGGAATTCAGATTCATCAGATTCACAGAGACTAGTGATTGCTGATAATGCCAACTTAATGCCTGGCCAGCAGCGTGGACCTGACCTCCACTTTCCTTCTGTGTTTACAGAACCACAAAAAAATGCAGTGTTTTCATTGCTGTTGCTTGTTTCATAGGTCTATATAATCCACTTTTAAAGTCAACAACAGTCTTAGTGACGAACAATAAAAGTATAAACTCAGTACAGTGCAGAGTATTTTTTTCATATATATATGAATATATATATATACACTTTTAACACATATGCATATGTAGCATACGGGTTAAAACACTAGATGGAATAGAATTTTTTTAATTGAAATATTTTCCAGTTATTAAGCATATCAGCTACCTTTAAAGTATTAATTTTACTGTATTTATATTAATTGTTGAAACTTAAACTTCAGAATAGTGGAGGATAAAAGCTAAACATCACAAAAAGATTTCTCCTTTATTACTTCCTTAAATCAGAGAAAAGACATCTAAAGAAAAAATAGGAAGCATCTCCTCCACTCCATATAACTTATGAAATAAGCAGCTAGTTGGTCATACCATAAATAGGCACCAAATAAAATCCATGTCTCAAAAATATTAGGAGCAGTGTTGCTGTGAAATCAGTTAAAGTAAATGCCCATATTGGTCATCCACGGATACATATAGGTATTTTCCTAAGTCAATGCTCCACAGTTCTGAAAATCAGGGAAAAGACCATCTCATGTTAGCTCTACACAAAACCAAGCATTGGCCGGGCGCAGTGGCTCATGCCTGTAATCCCAGCACTTTGAGAAGCCAAGGCAGGTGGATCACCAGGTCAGGAGTTCAAGACCAGCCTGACCGCCATGGTGAAACTCTGTCTCTACTAATAATACAAAACTTAGCCAGGTGTGATGGCAGGGGGCTGTAGTCCTAGCTACTCAGGAGGCTGAGGCAGGAGAAGTGCTTGAACCCGGGAGGCAGAGGTTGCAGTGAGCCAAGATTGCGCCACTGCACTCCAGCCTGGGCAACAGAGCAGGACTCCATCTCACACACACACACACACACACACACACACACACACACACACACACAAAATAAGCATGGCATGTGGCTGTCCATGTTTCAGGGCATACACATCCCTTTCCACCGGGGATGAACGTGCCCTATGAGAAGCAACTTCTTGCCTTTACAACCAGATTCCGTAAACAAAAATTGTTTTTGCATAGGTGACACAGGATCACACTGATGGCACGAAAAAGGTCTGTCTGTGGAAGGAAGCTAACAAAGTTAAATGCGGCACGTTAAGGAGGCATAACCCATCACATTGGCTTTTCTGCCGTTAGAATTTTTTTCCGGTAAAAAATACAGGTACCAGGACTCCCTGAATCCAGCAGGCGTTAGAACAGAGGAAGGCGGAGGGCGGCCTCCTGCAAACCTCTCCTACCCCTGCCAGTTTCCAATCCAGAGTCCAGGGGCCGGAGCATCGGGGCTCCCTGTGCTTGCGCTTGGAAGAAGAAACGCCCTCAACCCCTACTTCTTCCAGGGGCTCCGACCCACCTACCAGGGCTCAGCCCCGGAGCCCGCGGCTGGACAGAGTGGGGTCGCGCCCTGGAACGTGGGGCGGGCGAGGAAGGAGAAAAGCCCAGCTGGCGGCGCAGGGGCGAGCGTCCTGCCTTTCCCAGCGGCCTTGGCCTGACCACCCTGGGCCTGCGGGAGGGGGGCCGCCCACCCGCGCCCCGTCCCCGCCTCCGTCCCGTGCCCCACCCCGTGCCCGCGTCTCTGCGGAGCGCAGGCGGCTTTGATGGGGTCCCGCGGGGCCCCTCGCGCGCTCCAGAAACGTCAGTGTCCTCTGGGCGGCCACCGGCCCGCTGCGGCTCCCACCGTAGCGCCCCTGGATTGCTCGCCCCAAGCTCAGCCTCACCCCCTAACCTCCACTCCTTCCACCCAGTATTTTGCGGCCTCTGAGGCACATGAGCCATGTGCTGGCTGAAGTCGCTTGGACTGAAACCCGGCAGGCTTTGGCAGCTGGACTCTCCCTCCCAGGGAGGCCGGGGCGCGCGGCGAAGTGTGGGGTCTGCCGCCCCCTGCCGGCCTGGCTGACGTTCGCGTCTGTGTCCACGCTGCCCAGCAACGTTCCAGCTGGAATGTTTGGAAGGCAAGGCTGAGAATCAATGCCGTTTGCAAATTCCAGAAAAGAAAAAAAAAAATGTTGCTCTTCTGTTTAGCAAAAGGTTTTCCCAGCCAAGCCAGCACTTCTGTGGGTTGTATTTAAGTCTTAAGAGCGTCAGAGCTGTTGCCTGCAGGCGCTGGAATTGCCCAAGGGGAAGTTTGAGGACAATGTCTCTGAAAACTCCAGACTCCCCGATGAAGCAACCTTTCCACATTAAGCGTGTAGCATGAGCTACCAGTTCCTACGATTTACCCGTCAAGCAAAAGGAGCAAGTCTCTGCAAAACAGGGCTTTCAAAGAGCCTTTTCAAGAGAAAAAAAAATATGTTGGAAGAGCTGGTTCATTGCTTATTTGTTGTTGGCTTTGCATCTAAACTGATCCCCTTTAAGGTATTTATGGGTATGAACAATAAATAATGAAAGGGATCGAAATAGGAATGTTTCATTCACTTTATCCTGGCCCAGGAAGTGCACTTCAGGCCCTAGACTCTGGTTTGAACTCTGCAATTTCTACCATTCCTTGACTTTGTTTGCTTCAGACTGATCAGAGTTCTGTGAATACAGTAGGTGCTCGATATATGCTTATTCTGGGTACTACCATTGATGTCTGTGGCAGTGACTGCAGACGAGCGGGATCCTGCAGCAGTGAGGCGTGGGGCTGGAGGGCCTGGCTCTGGCATCTAACCCGGCTCCATCTGCCACACTAGCTGTGTGACTTTGGGGAAGCTATGAGCCTCTGCTGAACTCTCTATTAGTAAGATGAGAGTGGTAGTAATAGCACCTCCCTCATAGGGTTGGAGTGAGGAGTAAATGAAACAACCTGTGTAATGAACCTTGTGTGCTGCCTAGTTTATGTGTAAACGACTCATTGGAGAAGGAACTAGTATCCAGAATATACAAGGAACTCAAACATCTCAACAGCAAAAAAAAAAAAATCCAATTAAAACGTGAGCAAATAATCTGAATGATCAAAAGAAGACATTACAAATGTCCAACAAATGTATGAAAATGTGTTCAACATCACTAATCCTCAGGGAAATGCAAATATAAGCTACAATAAGCTATTGTCTCTCCCCAGTTAGGCTGGTCAAAAAGACAAAAATAACATGCTGGTGAGGATGCAGAAAAACAAAAGGGAACTTTTATAAACAATTGGTGGGAATTTAAACTACTGCAGTAACTCTGAAGAACAGTATGGAGGTTCCTCTAAAAACTACAGATAGAAGTATCCTATGGTCCAGCAATCTCACTACTGGGCATTTATCCAATGGAATGGAAATCATTATATCAAAGAGTCATCTACAGCCCCAGGTTTATTGCAGCTCTATCCACAATAGCCAAGATGTAGGAATCAACCTAGTTGTCTGACAACACATGAATGGATAAAGAAAATGTAGTATATACATACCATGGAATACTATTCAGCCATAAAAAATAATGAAATTCTGTTGTTTACAGCAACATGGATGAAACTAGAGGACAGTATGTTAAGTAAGCCAGGAACAGAAAGGTAAACAGTGAACGTTCTCTCTCATAATGTTACCATAGGTGGCCAGTAAGGTGTGAGCAAGCAGAAGAGGGCTTTCCCCCACCTCCACCCCCAAACATACACCAGGAGTGTTGCCAACCAGGAGGTGATGGTTATTAACTGTCTCTCTAAAGTAATAATTGGTCACAGCTGGCATCAGTGTAAAGCGGTCTCCCACTAGATAGAAAACACCTGAAGCTGGTCATCAGCAGCTTCCTGGTAAGATCTCAGGAGCTGGGCGAGTGGGGAGAAGGGACACAAGACCCCGGAAGCATGCTAATGTATAAAACCCCCAAGTCCAAAGGTCAAGGCGCACACTTGTCTTTCAAGTCACCCTCTTGGCTTTATTCCAAGTGTGCTTTCTTTCCTTTGGCTCCTGCTCTAAAGCTTTTTAATAAACTTTCACTCCTGCTCTTAAAACTTGCCTCAAACTTGCCTTCTGCCTCATGCCCTTCAGTCAAATTCTTTCTTCTGAGGAAGCAAGAATTAGGGTTGCTGCAAACCCTTTTCATTTGCCACAAGTAACAATATGTGGCAGCTAAAAAAGTGTATCTCAAAGAAGTACAAAGTAAAACAGCAGACAGTCTAGGCATGGAAGGGCGGGAAAAGGGGAATAGGGAGAGATTTGTTAAAGGCTACAAAATTACAACTTGATAGCAGGAATATGTTCTAGTGTTGTATGCCGTTATAGGATGAATACGGCTAACGAGAATATATTGTCAACTTTTAAGTAATTAGAAAGAGTGTATTGAATGTTTCCAACACAAATGGGTGATAAACTTTGAGATGATTAATGGATATGCTAACTACCTCTCTTTGAACTCTATACATTGTGTGTATTGAAATATCTCTATATACTCCACGAACATGTGCAATTATTATTTGGCAATAAATTTCTTTTATCTTGATCTTATAGAATTAGAGAGTAGAATAGTGGTTACCAGAGGGTGGGGAGGGTAGTGGGGAGGAGAATGGAGAGAGGTTCGTGCTGGGTACAAAGATCCATTTAGATTGAAAGAATAAGTTCTGGTGTTCTGTTACACGCTAGGGTGATATAGCTCATAATTATGTGTTGTACATTTCAAGATAACTAGAAGACAGGATTTTGAAGTTTCTCACTACAAAGAAAGGATAAATGTTTAAAGTGAGGGGTATGCTAATCACCCTGATTCGATCCTTATACGATGTATCCACACAGTGAAACATCACACTGTACCCCATAAATAGGTACAATTATTGTGTATCAATTATAAATAAAACTAAAACGAGCTTAGTACAGTGCCCAGTGTATAGCCATTAATCAATCAAGTATAGCCATTATTATTATTATTCCTTCCTCCCAGTCATAAATTGCAGTGCAGTGGTTTAAAGTAATCACTTGAGATCCAGATATTTGCATTAGAACCTGGCTCTCCCTATTTCCATCGATATAACTATGGGTAAGCGAGTGTCAACGTTCTGATCTGTAAAATGGTAATGATCATAACAGAGAAAATATAGTGGTCATAGTATGGTATGATTCATAGTGCTGTTTGTGCCTGGCACAGATCAATGAAACTACAATAAATCATTGCTAGTAGTAAAATAAAAATTATAAAAAGTATATGTTGAGATTAGCCACCAATGCTTAATTGCCCTCTAAAGTAATAATGTCTTTGTCTAATTTCACCTTTCCACTTATTTGCTTAGCAGAAGTTGATTGCTAGGGATTGCCAGAGTGTCTGAACTCAGTGGCACCTTCCCACCTGAAGGTCAAGGGCTATCTGCAGCCCCTGGTGGAACCCTGGTTGCCAACATCAGTCCTTCCACTTAGAGCAGTTCTGATGCAGTCTTTAATGCAAAGTAATATTGGAAGAATTGCCTCAAGCGTGTTCAATGGTGATTACTATTGACTGTGGCCTGGTAGGTGGAAAGGCTGCCCAGAGGGACCAAATGCAGCGACCTTAGCTCCCACAGTTATTTATATATTGGAACTTGGTTTTCAAAGTAGGTCAAATGAAACTAAACAATGTTTGGAATAGTTAACCACTGGTCGGAGACAGGAAAGGGTTCTGGAAGGAACTGGGCTGGAGAAACCCGCAGGTTTGAGATTAGTTGTGGGCTGATGCTCCCCTGCCTACAGATTCTTTCAAAACAATGTCCCTACAACTTACTGAACTAGAATGTCAGCTCAGTGGATTCCTTCTTCTCTGGCCACTCTTAAGGGACTTAGTTACTGTTGGATTCAGAAAAGGGCTTTTACAAATTCAGGGAACCACCTTCCTTTACAGCGTCTAACACTAAGAACAAGAAAACCAATGCTTTTGTGAAGTTCAAATGACCTTTGAAAAGGGGGGGGGGGCTCTTTTTCTCCACAAATAACATACTTTTCCAAGAGGCTTGGGCCTCCCCAGGTTTGTGGCACACCCTGCCTTCAGTGGTTCCTCGTGGCATTTGGGTTAAAATCCACAACATTGAGCAAGGCAGTCTCCCCTCCTCCAGTCATCTGGCCCAGCCTAGTTTCCTCTTTCACCCCTCCCCCAGTGCTCCTCACCTGCTTATCCGGGTCTAAACAGGTGTGTTAGTCAGCTCAGGCTGTCATCACAAAATACCACACACTGAGGGATTTAGACATACACATTTATTTCTTTCAGGTCTGGAGGCTGGAAGTTCAAGATCAAAGTGCTGGCAGATGCAGTGTTTGGTGAAATCTCTCTCCTTGGCTTTTAGACGGCCTGACTCCTCACTGCACCCTCATATGGCATCTTCTCTGCTTCTGTGAGGAGGGAAAGGGATGGGGTGTGTGTGTGTGTGTGTGTGTGTGTGTGTGTGTGTGTGTGGAGATGGCTCTCTTCTTTTTATTGAGGCATAAATCCCATCATGGGAATTTCATCATGGCCTCTGCCACATGAAGACACAGTAATAAGGAGCCACCAGATGCCGGCACCTTGACTGGGGGCCTCACAGCTGCCAGAACTGCGAGACACACATTTTTGTCCTTTATAGATTACCCAACCTGTGACATTTTGTTACAGCACCACAGCCTGAGACATATGGTGTGGCTTTTCTTCCCACCCTTGTAGTGACTTCTTCTTTGCTAAATTCAGTGAGCATTTTCAGTCTTCATCTTTGTAAAAGGACATTTTGGTAGAGCGGGGACTGGAGCTCAGATATTGCTGCTGATCAGAGTTGGGGTGTCTCCTCGATTAATTTACAATTGGGGCTTGGATACTGTTTTAAACCTGGGAGGAGCCTCGTAATCATCTGGACACAATCACTGATGTGACTACACTACAGATAGACTCTTTCCACCTAATTCTACCACTTTTGCTTTACTTCATGAGAATGAAAATATAGTAATGCACCATAAATTCATTTGGGGAAAGACTGATATTGTTTTATTCTAAAATATATTTATTTATTTAAGTTATACCTACCGGAATGGGAAGGACTGATATTTTATTTTACTTTATTTTGTATTTATTTATTTATTTTTTCTTTTTTGAGACAGAGTCTTGCTCTGTTGCTCAGGCTGGAGTCCAGTGGCACAATCTCGGCTCACTGCAACCTCTGCCTCCCAGGTTCAAGCAGTTCTCATGCCTCAGCCTCCCGAGTAGCTGGAATTACAGGCATAAGCCACCATGCCTGGCTAACTTTGTACTTTTAGTACAGACTGGATTTTGACATGTTGGGCAGCCTGATATTGAACTCCTGGCCTCAAATGATTCATCCACCTCAGCCTCCCAAAGTGCTGGGATTACAGGCGTGAGCCACCAAGCCCAGCTGGAAGGATTGATATTTTATAACATAATTTGTAATTACAGAAAACATGTGAGTCCACTAGAAATGAATAAATTTTGAAGATAATAAAATAGTTTCACTGGCCCAATCTAGTTTCCTCTCTCACCCCTCCCCAGTGCTCCTCACCTGCTTATTCGGGTCTAACCAGGTGTCTTAGTTTTGACCTGGTTTGGTATAAGACGTGCAAATGTTAACGCTACCGCCTAGCTTAAGTTTGTCATCTAAGACCTGAAAGTGTTGAGTCTATCAGCTGCACCCCTGGTTAGCCATGCAAACTCTGTGAGGTCTCAGGCCCCTCCTCCTACAGCAGGGATGAGAACTGCGCTGCCTGTTGGGAAGCTTGAGGGAGGTCATGGAGACGGACCATCTTGGGGAATAGGTTCAAAGCAACCAGAATTGCTTCTTTCCAACCCAAAAACAAAAATTAAGAAAACGAGTGAAGAAGAAGTAAAGCAGTTGAAACAGAAAGAAAGAGAAAATGATGAGGGAGGGAGGGTAGGGGCATGAGAGAACAGGAATTACTGCCAGGCAGGTGTCTTTGGTTCAGTATTTCATCAATGCCACGCCCAAATAGCTGACAGGCAGCAGTTCTGAGCTCCCTGTTTCATCAAGAGATGCAATGATCTTTAGCATGTCTCACTTAGTGATAAGCATTTGTTTTCTTTAAATAAAGAAAAATACTTATTGGATTTCCTGATTTCTTCTGCAGGTCATTTCAAAATCACAGTAAAGAGCAACAATGCATGATAATGGCTGAAAACTCCACAATCATTAGGATGAAACATGTCAGTTCATTTCAAAAGAAAGGTGTCGATATTTTCTTCTTCCTCCTCCTTCTCCTCTCCTCCTGCTCCTCTCACTCCCCCTCCTCCTCCTTTATGTCTTTAATTTATGAGACCAGAGAAGGAAGGCACTATGGCATAGTAACATTGAATTCTGGGTTGGGACAGGACTTTGTTACTAATTAGCCATATCAACTTGAGTGTATTATTTCACCTCTCGGGTTTCATTTTTTGTAGTTGTTCAAAAAAAATGAAGGGATTGGATTTACAAAATCGCATCTACCCCTAGACCCTGAAAATAGGATTTTTGAAATATTATTTTATATTTAAGGAAGGGATGGGAAGTCTAAGCAATCCTTATGATCTTGGCTTCTTATTTATTCTGCAGAGTAACCACGGTCCAGGTATTTAACTTCTGGACTGAAGCCTTTCAAATAGAAATAATGTGGCTTTGTAATCCTCAGTAAGTTGAATAGAAACAAATATCCTTAATTTATTTTTTATGTTTATGAGAAAGTGTCTCACTCTGTCATCCAGACCGGACTTCAGTGGTGCGATCTCAGCTCATTGCAGCCTCCGCCTTCTGGGTTCAAGCAATTCTAGTGCCTCAGCCTCCCAAGTAGTTGGGACTATAGTTGTGCACCACCATGCCTGGCTAAATTTTTGTAAAAAATTCTTAGTTTTACTCTTATATCTTCCATGTTTTTTGAGACATAGTCTATATTTTCCTTAGACTCTGAAATTTTTTTTTTAATGTGCAAAAGTTACAGTTCCTTTTGTACAGTTCCTTTTAAAATGTGGATCAACAGTCTCATTATTTAAAATAAGAGGTGGCCTGGATTTCAATGGAAATTACATGTCTTTTTAGATATGCAAAAGTTCCATTAAGTGCATGAAGATTTAAAGGGATGTATGACAGTTTAAAAACTGTACCTTATGCTGTATTGGTGGCCAGGTATTAAGACTGTTAATAATAACAATTTAGCTCTCCAAATATTCAAACACCCTAGTTCTTGTATTCTTGATAATGACTTCCAATATTATTTTTAGTGTCACTGCACACCTCTATAAATATGACTTTTAAAAGTATTTCCTTGACTTATCTTCCTGGATTTCATTAGCTGTACCCGTTGTACTTTCTTCCTTACCACTGTTTATCTCTAATTCTTGAGATTAATGTGTGGGCTCAGGAGGGAGCAGAGAGCTTCAGGATTTTCACGGACCTCCAGCACAGCGTAGCTGCCTTATGGAAAAGTGGCCGCACCGTTTCAGACACTGGTCCCTGCCCCTCCTCACTGGGCAGAGCACAGCTGCCCTGGCCCTGCCTGAACCCGTCAGTCAGTGTTGGCTCTGGGCTTCTCTGGGGAGGAAATCCCAGAGACAGCTCACAGCCCCTGTGCCATTGCAGCTGCAGCAGTACCACCCTTATTTCCCTGGAGCTGGAGAAGGAACGAAGGGACCTGGGCACTTCCCTGACACCTCCAGCACACAGCAGGGGTCACATGGAAAGAAGTCCAGTCTCTCCTGCCTGTGAGCTCCCACCTGCTACTCTTCACCAGGCAGGGCCTTCTGGCTTGGGCTCACAACGCAGCCACCGCACCCTGGGCTGATTGTCCCAATTGGTGGTAGCTCTAAATTTCTCTGGAGTGGAGCCCAAAAGACAATCGAAAGGTCAACTCCCATTGCCACTGACAAGGTTCCTGCCCCTGCCGCCCCCAAGCTGTGGAGCGAACAGATACTCTGCTGTTTCTTGTCACTGAAGGCTCAGCTTTCGGGGGATGAAGGCAAATGCACTATCTCCTGGAACAACTTCAGTCTTAGGCAAGCTGTGTGCAACTAGGCATTGAAGGGAGTGATTTCTCAGTGTTCTTGCCTCTCCTTCTCATGGAACTTGTATCTGAGGTGGGTTTAAGGAGGAAGCGTAATAGATTTCTGCTTTATTGCAATGCAAAATGCTGAAGCACTAGAAAATTCCCCATCTCTCCACCAAGAGAATAAGATTCGGGCCTCTACCCATTCTTGAGAAGCAAAGGAAGGTTGCCTGCAGTCCTAGAGGGAGGACCATTTTCTGACCTATCCCCCAGAAGCTGAAGGAATTTGGTCTTGTAGGAGCAATGATATAGAAAAATTTGCAAGGGTTATCTGTCTGCCCCTCAAGACAGCCAGTCACCATCTGCAGTCTTGCACAGCCTGATGCGTGGCACGCTGGTCTCCTGCCTTGTTCTCATGAACACCCAGAAGAGGTCTATGCAAAAGAGCATGTGCATGAGAGCCGTTGTGACTGATAGGCACTCTGATCTGATCTGTGGTGCCCAGGTTTTAAAGAAAATCTCACTAAGAACTCCTTAAGATTCTAGAACACTACGAATCTATTGGTTTTTTTTTTTTATTGGCATGTCCATCTGCCTGCTAATATAGAAAAAAGCATAGTTGGCATTCTGAGAGATGACTCCTATTTCTGTCACAGATTTCTTTCCATGCTTCTCTGTTCTAGAAATTACTCAGCTTGATTTCTTCTCTTTGAATTTCAGCACCGATGGAGTAAAACCCGGGGTCCAGGACGGCTACCATGGTGATGGACAGAGTTATCAAGGTTCATTCTCCACCAGTGTCACAGGAAGGAGATGTCAGTCTTGGTCCTCACTGACACCACACTAGCATCAGAGGACCACAGAATACTACCCAAATGGGTATATCTTTCAGTTTTACCCTAACAGAAACAGGAGCCCACTTAAATTTCTCTTGGAAGAGCCATGCTTCCAGCTAACATTTTAGGGCCAAATTTCTCTCTGACCTGGAATGTTTGGCAGAATGTCTCAGGCTTCTTGCTTTGGGGACAGGGTCTGAGAGAAGAGAAATATCAAGCTAGCTCTCTTTCCTAATAGTTTACAGAAGCAGGAGGCTGGTGAGATCCTGTGAACAGAAAGCCCAGAAGAACACATGACCACTTGCTTAGAAACAATACCATTCCACAATTCCCACTAAAGACCAATGTAATCATTCAACCTGGGAATTCTGTCATTCTAATCTCCAAGCCCTGAAGTGAAGGTTGTGTTTGCTCTTCTCATCTTGGGTCCCAAGTAAAGAATGTCTATGTCAACATCTAGATCTTCCAATCACTTTCTCCTCTAACCTGTACAAATACACTGGGTCCTGAGCACGAGGTGTCTGAAGAGCTATGTGTTGCCAGCACATGAGGAACAAAAGTAGGTAAGCAGCTGAGAGTCCAGAAGTAGAGAGATTCTGAAGAGTTATACTTGCAGGAAGATGGACAGAAACCCAGGTCTGACCACGCCAATCTTTCTGTCATGAAGGACAGATGTTGTCCAACCCATAAAAACACTTTTCCCAGATCAAATACATGGGAAAATGTTCTTATAGGTTGGACAACAGACATGATAGGCCTGAAAGAGTTGAGAAAGGGAATGAAAAGAGGTCAACCCCATCATTAGCCTAACTTCCTTCCTGGAGACCCTTGTTAGACTGAAGGACAAGGAGATGGAGCCCAACCCCACCACACCAGTCTCACTGAACTGAGGAGAGAGACTGGAGTTTGGGATGCCTCAGGCACCTGAGGTGTTCTAGGCTGGCTAAGAATGAGAAGGGATTTGTGGAGGAAAGGAGCTCCAGGAATACATACAGAAGTCTCCTCAAGGCTTTGGCTAAATACAAAGCTGTGTATGCACAGGGAGAGGTTCCACAAATAAAGGAGGATAAAGAAAAGCTACTGGGGAAAGAACAACTGCAGGGAAACAGTGAACTCAACAGAGATACCAGAGCGCACACAGCACCGGGGGATGTTTGAGTTCTGACCACTCTGAGGAGAGACACCTCACTGAACATCTCGGGCATTCAGTAGAAGCCAGAGAAAGCCGTATTTTGGGAGTAGGATCATTGTATTCCTAGAATAAAGGCAACTCCAGAAACACTCAAGCAAACCTTTTTCTAGGAAAATCTAAAAGGATCCAAATGATCTCCAAGTAAATGAACTACCTTCCAGAAGAAAACCCAACCCTCCTTAGAGTTAAGGAACAAAATCAAGTTGCTCAGTTATGTGGCTTCTTCTACAATGTGTGACCTCAATGAAAGATTTACTAGACACACAAGAAGTATTTAGTGTGATCCACAACAGGGAGAAAAATCACTCAGCACACACAGACACAGCAATGGTAGAAATGGTGGCATTGACAAGAATATTTAAAATGTACCTATGAGAACTGTGTTCAGGGATTTAAGGAAAACTTGACCATGAGAGAAACAGTTGCAGAATATCAAGAGAAAGAAAAATAATCAAAGAGCCAAATAGAAATTAAAGGACTGAGAAAAGGCATATCTCTCATGAAGAATTCACTGGATGGCCTTATCATCACTTTAGACGTTACAGTAGGAAAAGTGAACTAAAAAATAATTCAATAGAAGCGAGACAAACCACAGAAAAGACACACACATACATGCACACACTCACACACACACACACACACACACAGACTGAACCAACTATTCAGTAGAGCCTCAACGACATCTATGAAACATCCAAACATTTCATATACGTGTTAAGCATGTCACAGAAGGAGACGAAAGAGATATTGTGACAGAAGTTATACTTGAAGCCATGATAGCTGACCACTTTCCAAATATCCAGAAAACAAGAAACTCACACAGTCAAGAATCTCAACAATTCAGATATAGAATTCTAAAGAGCTAAACTCTGTGCTCCACTGAGGTACATCATAGTTAAATTGTCCCAGTTCAAAGCTAAGAAAAACATGGTTTCTCGAAGCCAGACGAAGGAAAGATCCTTTAATGTAGAGGAGCAGCAACAAAAAAAGGCTGATGCCATCTCATCAGCAACAATGCAAGTCAGAAACCATGGAATAACATCTTTAAAGTGACAAAAGAGAAACAGAAGATCAACCTAGAACACTATGTCCAGCAAAAAAAAAAAAAAAATCCCTTGAAAATGTATTTATACAAATTAATATCCTGTATAGACCCAAAAGAAACAAACAAAAATCCAAAAATGTAAAAGCATGTCCGACTGGCAGATTCCCGTTAGAAAAAGTGCTAAGGGCTGGGCATGGTGGCTCACACCTGTAATCCTAGCACTTTGGGAGGCCAAGGCAGGTGGATCCCCTGAAGTCAGGAGTTCAAGACCAGCCTGGCCAACCGGG
The DNA here is from genome assembly GCA_963573385.1 of Cacajao melanocephalus. Classification (NCBI taxonomy): domain Eukaryota; kingdom Metazoa; phylum Chordata; class Mammalia; order Primates; family Pitheciidae; genus Cacajao; species Cacajao melanocephalus. The sequence goes on along the minus strand of CAUYLG010000286.1, from coordinate 17,347 downwards.
TGAAACCCCCTCTCTACTAAAAATACAAAATTATTAGCTGGGTGTGGTGGCACATGCCTGTGATCCCAGCTACTCAGGAGGTTGAGGCAAGAGAATCACATGAACCCAAAAGGTGAAGGTGGCAGTGAGCCAAGATCACACCACTGCACTCCGGCATGGGCAATAAAATGAGACTCCCTTTCAAAAAAAAAAAAAGGAAAAGAAAAGAAAGGGTGTTAAAGTCTTGCACGGTGGCCGAGATGGTGTCAGGAGTTCGAGACCAGCCTGGCCAACATGGTGAAACCCATCTCTACTAAAAACACAAAAAATTAGCTGGGCATAGTGGCACATGCCTGTAATCCCAGCTACCTGGGAGGTTGAGGCAGGAGAATCACTGGAACCCTGGAGGCGGATACTGCAGTGAGCTGAGATTGTGCCACTGCACTCCAGCCTGGGCTGCAAAGCAAGACTCTGTCTCAAAAAAAAACAAAAAAACAAAAACAGAAAGAAAGACAGAAAGGACAAGTGTTAAAGAAAGCTATTTAGGTAGAAGGAAAATACCAGCTAAAACCTTTAATCCATACTATGTAACGAAGAAGACTGGAAATCACAAATGTCAAGTTCAATGTGTAAGATTTTATTTACTTAACTTATTAATGTCTTTAACAGATCGACTTCCTGAAGCAAAATGATAGCAATGTATTTTTTTTAACATATGGAAAGGTAAAAGTTAGAAAACAGTAGCATCAGTAATGTAGGGAGCCGATGGAAGTATACAGTTGTACGTTTGTGATGTTATCCATGATGCTGGGTGATATTTATACATGGTTGAATGTGATAGGTTCAAGAGAAATACTGTGAGTCCTAGAGCCACCACCAGCATTAAAACATAGAAGAATACATAATAATTAGAATATTCCACTTATCCAAAAGAAGGAAGGAAAGGAAGGGCACAGAATAAAGAAGATGAGGTCCAAGCAGAAAATGCGTAGCATCCTGGCCAACTGAAACTGAGCCCCCCACCTAAGTTAATTCCATGGAACAGTGTGACACACTGCACATGAAAGGCAAAGATGGTTTAGTTGACTAAAAAGCAAAGCCCAGTGAGATTATTTTACAATCAGTACCCTTTAAATGGAAAAACTAGGTGGAAAACCAAAGTATGGAAACGCCGTACCTGGAACACGTGAAGCAGAGGGAAGCTGGAGTGGCAATGTCAAGGTCAGACAAAGGAGATTTCAGGACAAGAAGTAAGACCAAGATCAGAAGGACATTTCATGAGTGAAAAGTGTTCATCCATAACGATGTAACAAGGCTAAATATGTTGTATCCTAGTAAGAGCCCTTCTGATATATGAAGCAACAACTGACAGAACTCAAGAGAGAAACAGATAAGCCAACCATTGGAGTTGGAGCTTTCCTCCCTCGCTTCTCTCTCACTGTGGTTATAAATCGTCCCCAAACACAAAAGACTAGAACGAATACGCAAAAAATCAGACAAAATATCTATTTCCCACCCCCAAAAATGTTGACCTATTAAACACTATGCCAAACTGCAGACTACACATTCAAGGGTGCATGGAGCATTCACCAAAGTATACCCTACACGTGGCCTTTCAGCAAGTCTCTGTAGATTTAAATGAATTAAAGGGTGTGTTTTCTGAACACGACAGAATGAACTAATGTACGAATAAGGAAAAGTTCACAAAATTCTCAAAGATTTGGACGTGAAAAGGCACATTTCAAAATATTTCTTGAGACAGAAGAAATCACCAAAGAATTTAGAAAAGTTGTGAACTGAATAAGAAAAGAACACAATTTATCCAAACTTGTGGGATACAATAAATGTTTATAGGGTTTTCTCTAATGTTAGATGCTCTTAGGAGAAAACAGACATGTAAAAATCAATGATTTCAGACTGCAGTTCTCAAAGTGTGTTCTGGAGAACCCTGAGGACACTTGAGATCCCTTCAGAGAGAATCTATAAGGTTAAAACACTTTGTGTTGAGAAAATGAAGATTTTATTGGCCCTTTTCACTTTCATTTTCTGGCAAAGATACAGTGGAGTGTTCCAGTGGCTCCATTAGTGCAACGGCATCATCTCTCTGATGGCTAAGAAAAAAAGGGTCAATTTTTTTGTATTAAAGAATTTTCAGTTTTGGTTTCTTTTTTTTTTCTTTTCTTTTCTCTTTTCTTTTTTCTTTTCTTTTTTTTTTTTTTTTGATATGGAGTCTCATTCTGTCGCCCCGGCTGGAGTGCAGAGGCATGATCTCCGCTCACTGCAACATCCACCTCCCGGGTTCAAGCAATCCTGCTGCCTCAGCCTCCTGAGTAGCTGGGACTACAGGCACGTGCCACCACACCCAGCTAATCTTTTGTATTTTTAGTAGAGACAGGGTTTCACCATGTTAGCCAGAATGGCCTTGATCTCCTGACCCCGTGATCTGCCCACCTCTATTCTACAAATGTGATTTTATACATTAGTTCCCCTCCTAATGGCCTCCTGGCTATACATTCTTCCCTACCTTCATAATCCATGAGCCTCGTGAAAGCACAGAGGGATGCTGAGCAGAGCTCTCTGCTGGTGTCACTGCACTCTGGAGCCCGTAGAAGAGAAGCAAAGAGGTATGCGTTGCTCAGGTATAGACAGGGTGGGTACATAGAGACTTCTGCTGTGGCACGGCCCTTCATGTCCAGGGTAGGCATGAAGCAATGGGCTATTCCAGATTGGGCATAGGAATCTTTTTGCTCTAAAGACAACTAATTCAAAATAAGGCGCTTTCTACCTGAATGAATGGCATGAACTGAGAAAAAAGATAGATAGATAGTTGATAGATAGATAGATAGATAGATAGATAGATAGATGATAGAAAGATCTCTGTGTACTATTATTAGATTGCACATATTCTGAGATTTATGTATTCTTATTTAGTTCAATTCATTATTTATTGACCACTTACTGTGTATAATATTGTATCAGATTCTTTTAGGATTACAGCTGACCTTTGAACAACTTGGGGGCTTGGGACATTGACCATACACAGTAGAAAATCCAGGTATAACTCTGACTCTCAAAAACTTAACTACTAAGAGCCTGATGTTGACTAGCAACAGTCAATAACACATATTTTGTATGTTATATGTATTACATACCGTAGTCTTACAATAAAGTAAGCTAGAGAAAAGGAAATGTTTGTAAGAAAATCATAAGGCAGATAAAATACATCTATAGTGCTATTCTGTATTTATCTGTACAGTAAGTTTACACTGCCTGTTTACAAAATGAATCACCTGTCTGAAATGGCAGCCACCCCGGCTGCAGACCTGTGTTACATATGTATCAAGCAATTCAACTTTTTCTCGTAATGTCATGACTTTTCTCTGCTTCTTGGGAGCACTTCCAGCATCACCAGTGCCACTCCATATGGATCCCACAGTGTTATTAAAGGTTTACAGTACTGCATGAAACAGAAGGAAAAGTACACGAGAACAAGGAGAGGGCACATTTTACTGTGATGTGCAATTCACTGGGGATGAACTGCTCACGCTGGGGTGATGAGTTTCATGTGATATTTTAAGCAGATACTCATGATACCGGAGCTCATTGCAATAGCAACAGGAAGAGACTACGAAATTATTACAGAGATGCAGTATGCACAACTGTTAGGTTTATGCAGTTACAATTTTTTTTTTTTTTTTTTTTTTGAGACAGAGTCTGGCTCTGTCACCTAGGCTGGAGTGCAGAGGCGCAATCTCAGCTTACTGCAACATCCACCTCCTGGGTTCAAGCAATTCTCCCGCCTCAACCTCTGGAGTAGCTGGAATTATAGGCACTTACCACCATGCCTGGCAAATTTTTGTAAATTTAGTAGAGATGGGGTTTCACCATGTTAGACAGGCTGGTCTTGAACACCTGATGAAGTGATCCACTCGCCTCAGCCTTCCAGAGTGCTGGGATTATTGGCATGAGCCACCACCCCCGGCCAATGCAGTTAAATTTAATACTGCATCTTTATGTTTGTTTATACTTATCTTGACTGAGAATAGCACCACATATGGTCTGTGAGTGTGTGCATACATTCTGATGACTTTTAACTTTTTGTAATAGTTTCATGTATGTTTTATGGTAGTAAATGATAAAATAGACTGGGTACCTACACACTTTTTATGCATTCATGGCATACTTAACTTTTTCCTAATTTTTTCGATATTTCTAGCTACATGGTTTGTCTAAGTATTTTTCAAAGTGTTGCAAAACTCAAAAACACTTCAGACCTGTGTTGTTCAAGGATCTAAAAAGTACAAATCAGTCTCTACCCTTCCCCAGCCTCTCTACACTAAAGGAAGTACAGGAAATTTTGCACACCAGATTTGTGGAGATTCTGCTGCTGCACTTATAGCAGGAATAAGAACATTCAAATGCAATTGGAGACAAATCGAATTTCTTTAGCTCTGCCCAGCATGAGACCTGCAATCACGATTCACTCTTATGAAGGAATGAATGTCTCTTCCAGTATTAACATGGTAAATGCCTTACAAGTATGTACAAAGAAAGTCATAAGCACTGCTGGGAGTGGTGGCTGACACCTGTAACCCCAGCACTTTGGGAGGCTGAGATAGGCGGATCACCTGAGGTCAGGAGTTCGAGTCTGGCCTGGCCAACATGACAAAACCCCATCTCTACTGAAAATACTAAAATTAGCCAGGTATGGTGGCACACACCTGTAATCCCAGATACTCAGAAGGGACTTGAACCCAGGAGATGGAGGTCGCAGTGAGCCAAGATCGCGCCACCACACTCCAGCCTAAGTGACAGAGCAAGACTCTGTCTCAAAAAATTAAAAAAAAAAAAAAAAAGAAAGTCATAAATACAAGGAAAGGCAACGTCACCAGGAAGTTCATCCTTCTGTCTCACCTGAAGTGGAAACTGCAGTGAGGTCACAACTTCCAAGGTGACGCATGTCCACACAAGCTGGAATGCATTGCTGACCTGACATTTGCACCTGCAGCTGTTTGCCACACCCAGGTTCCACCTTCCTCTAGCCCAGGCTCTGCCACCTGGGAAGTGCCATTCCAGGACAGCTCGTTTTGTCACCATGAACATCTCTGCATAGCCCCAAGAGGACAATGTCATTTCCAAATTGAAATAGCAAGAACTTAATTAATCCACTAAGGACTCATACAAATCATCTCTCTGACAATCATAAGGGTCCTCAGCAAGTTTATCTGTGCCTCGGTGCCAATGTGCAGGTTGTTTTTACCGCTGTTTTAGTGTATTAGGGCATATTGGTGAGGACACTTGTACTAATTAACCTGGAGGTGGCTTTTCTTTCTTTAGCTGCCCTTTTTCACATGTTAGCCTTCATTTTCAGTCCCTGGGACCATGCAATGAGATGCTTATCAGCCCTCACGCTGGTAAAGAGATAGCAGGCTATCATCTCAGTTAGCACAGTGGTTAAAATGTAATCCACTCAGGGACACTTTCTTTTTATTTTTATTTATTTATTTATTTATTGGAAACAGGGGCTGGCTTTGTCACCCGGGCTAGAGTGCAGTGGTGCAAAGGCGCAAACACAGCTCACTGCAGTTGTAACCTCCCAGGCTCAAGCGATTCTCCCTCCCACCTCAGACTCCAGAGTAGCTGGGACCACAGGCACATGCCACCACAGCCAGCTTTGTGTGTGTGTGTGTGTGTGTGTGTGTGTTCTGTAGAGATAGGATTTTACCATGTTACCCAGGCTGGTCTTGAACTCCTGGGCTCAAGGTATCCTCCCACCTCAGCCTCCCAAAGTGCTGGATTCCAGGTGTGAGGCACTTTGCCTGGCACTAGGGGACACTTTCTAAGTGAGCCCTGACTCATTTGAGGCTCAGTGAGGTGATATTTTCTTAACTGAGTTGTACTTGAAAAAGTCTAGATACCTATTCATCTTTTAAAAAATCAATTTTCATTGGCCGTCTCTTCATCAGACATGTTACATGCGTAAGATAAATATAAGCAGAGAAGAAGACAGTCAGTCCCGGATAACTTAGCAGCCTGCACTGAGGTGGCACCAGCACTCCCCAGAGGAGAGACCGGGATCCTTCTGCCCTGAGGTCCAGACTCACCATGGATAAAACAGAGATGCACCAAATCATCCTTCCCATCTCACACATTCCCTGGTCTCTTAAGCTCATTCAGAAAAAAAAACTCATCTCACAGTATGTGGGGCAGACCAGCCATGCAGAAAACATTTAAATCTTTTCAGAAAAGCAAATGAGTGCACAAAAAACCTGGTGAAATCTGAGCAAGGTCTGTGGACTAGTTTCTGACATTGTGCCAATGGCAACTTCCTAGTTTTACTCATGAGTTATAGTTACATAAGATATTGCCTGGGGGAAGTGGGGCCACAGGTACAGGGGACCTCTCAGCACCATATTTATAACTCCTTGAGTTTATAATGATTTCAAAACAAAAATTATATATTTGGATATATATATATGTATGTATTTGCATATATATGTGCCTATATTTGGATAGATCTGTCTATTTCTGGAGGACCTAGGATGATGTAACTGCTTCCATACTAGTTAAGAGAATTCCCAACCTCCAGGGAGAGTATAGAAGTAACAGAACTTTTAACTCAGGATGCAGAACTCAGCCTTTGGCTGATTCTTGTGAGCTCCTGGGACTCATGGATGGAACAGAGAGGCCTCTCCACCACTACACTACCTCTCTGGCTGGAGGTCAGTTGGTTAAGGACTGATGGGTTCCTGAAAACAGCAGCCCCCCCGCCATGCAAGTCCAGAACCCAGAGGCTGGAGGAGTCCATGCCTGCTCCTGCCTCCCAGGTGTTCAAGGGAGACTCACCATCTCCACACACCAGCAAAACAGAGGCCTCCCTGGTTGGAGGCCAGATGGTTAAGGGCTGATGGGTGCCAGAGAGCAGCATCCCCCCATGTGGGTCCAGAACCTAGAGACTGGAGGAGTTCGTGCCTGCTCCTGCCTCCCAGGTATTCAAGGCAGATCCACCATCTCCGCACACCAGCAAAACAGAAGCCCTGAGCAATGACTTCTCCTTCATCCTCTCCTCCTGCAGCCTGACCAGCTCCTGGCTCCTCAATCCAAAGTTGGGGAGGAGAGAAGGAATGTCAGTGGAAACCACTTTTGCTCTAAGCTCTCGTACTTCAGATGTTCTTTCTGTGGGCACAGTGTTTAGTGCTCTGCTAGATGCTGGGGAATCAAGAGTAAATAAGAGGCCATCGCTGTCCTCAGGGAGGCTTCAGTCTCATGGGGTTGGGGCAATGCAGGTGTGTCAACTGGAATTGTAAAAGTGAAGTGGCCCAGGTCCTGTTTGCTGTAGTGGTGCACAAAGGGACAGCCTTGAGGGTTGAGGAGGCACTTCCTAGAGGAGGTGACCTCCAAGTTGAGACTTAGAAGACAGCCAGAAGGATGAGAAAGAAGAATTCTGTAAAGTCCTAATTAGGCAAAAGGAGTCAGGCTGGCGGCGCTGGGAAACAGAAAGAGAGAGCAGGTAAGCTTGAAGCCTGTCTTTCTTCATAGTCCAGGACCATAGCCCTCCTGTGCAAATGATTCACAATCTTCCTGTGCCCAGCTATCACCAGATCCTTGCCTGATAGAAGAATGCAGGTTAGCCCACTGCAACCTTGGCATTATCAGTACTGCACAAAACCCTCTTCAGCACGCAGCACAAGCACCATCCTATAAGACCCCCAGCAAGCCTTTGTCTCTTAGCAGGCAGCTCCTCTCTTGCTGGCCTGCCCATTGCTCCCTTGCAACATATTTTCATAATTTCTTTAATAAATCTGCCTCTCTTTATCTACAACTGTCTTGGTAAATGCTTCTTACTGCCCATATGATCTGGCCTCAGATAGTTGCTGATAACCAGCTACACATTCCCTAAGCAGAAGAAATATAAGTACAGGGTCCAGAGGCAGGAGGTGCAGGCAGATGAGAGGAATATGGCTAACATGGGGAAATGGTACAGTTGTGCAGGCTTCTCACTCTGTTTCAAGAAGTTTACACTTCAACCAAAGAAAGGCAGGGACTACTGTTACCGAAAGCTTTCAAAATCGAAGGGTGGCCTGATTCCCTCTGATTGCAGCACAGTGAGGAGATGATAAGAAGCACAGGGTAGGAGGGGAGAGACAAGAGGGGCTAAAAGAAGGCAGTGGAGAAAGAAAAAAGGCAATGACTAAGGGGGATGTTGAGAAAGTAGAACCGACATGATTTTGTGACTGATTGAATGAGGGGAATGAAATTGAGGATGCTGCCTGAGTTTCTGGCTTGGACATCTGGTGGCTAGTGGTATCATTCATTAAGAAGGAACACATAGGAGCCAATAAGATGCATTTATCTGGTGACAATGTTATGTTTGGGAAGTTGTGAAATCCCAAGTGGAAATTTCCATAAGGGAGTTGGATATTCTGATCTAGAGCAGAGGTTGGCAAACTATAGCCCATGGGGCAGCCCCTAGTTTTATAAGTCAAGTTTTATTGGAACACAGCCACACCCATTCTTTTACTATTGTCTGTGGCTACATTTGCACTGCCTTAGCAGAGTTGAGCAGATGTGACAGAGACGGTGCACAAGCAAGCTGATGAAATATTTGCTATCTGTCGCTTTACAGGAAAAGTTTGCCAATTCCTGATGTAGAGCCTAGGAAAGAGGTCTGAGCTGCTGCTGTGGAATCAGCAGTTGTCAGGAGGTAGGTGGGATTGAAGCAAGCTGGTGGACAAGCTTGTCCGGAGAGAGGGGAAAAAGCCCTAAGGTAAAGCCCTCAGCAACACAGAGACCCAGAAGAAGAGAATTCTGTAGAGATGACTCAGCACAATGAGCCAGAGGGAAAGTTGACAGTGTCGGTCCAGAGAAGCCAGGGAAAGTGAAAATTGTAAAAAGGTGGGAGTGGTCATGGGTACCAAAGACCTGTGAGAAATCAAGTGAGATGGACCCTGTGTGTGCCAGCAGGTAAGAGCAAATGAGGCCCACACAGCTTTAATAATGCCAATCTCAATGGCCCAAGCTCCCAGCAAAGTCTACTCTGGCTAATGCTACCACTAAATACACATAAAACTCAGTAAAATCGCAATTTTAATTAAACAAATTCCTGACCTATCTCTATCATACTCTCTTCCCATTATCTTTTGCCATGTATTCTTTGATTGCCTCTTCAATAACATTGTAATATCATATTCTATGAAAGAAGAAGAGGAATCCATTTTGCCTCTAGTATTTTATTATTGATAGATTTAAATTTTTCTTTCAACTTCGTAACTCATCATTGATAATGAAAGATACATTTTCAGGATTCTTGGCAAACTTAGGAAAGCCTCCATCAAACTATTTTTGTGTAGCAGCTGTAGGATTTGGAATAATTTCCAGATAGGAGGAGCTAGACTTTTTACTAGCTCTGTACATTTCTATTTCTGTTATTTAACTTTTATTTTAAGTTCAGGGGTAGAAGTGCAGGCTGGTTACATATGTAAACTTGTGTCATGAGGGTTTGTTGTGCAGATTATTTCATCACCCAGGTATTAAGCCTAGTACCGATTAGTTATTTTTCCTGATGCCCTCCCTCCTGTCACCCTCTACCCTCCAATAGGCCCCAGTATGTGTTGTTCCCCTCTATGTGTCCGTGTGTTCTCATCATAGCTCCCACTTATAAGTGAGAACATGCGATATTTGGGACTATCATCTGGGACTATCCTGCATTACCTCGCTAAGGATAATGGCCTCCAGCTCCATCCAGGCTCATGCAAATCCACATGTCATATGACACAATCACGATGCAATCTATGGTCTTGCATATTTACATTACACCACCACTTAAGTCAGCATAAGGGAGGTAAGACTATTCTGAAAGCCATTTTACACAGGGACAGGCAGCAATAGACAACTTCGACAGGCCCCATACCACATAAATAAATCCCATGGAACCCAAACTCAATGACTCAACTCAATTCTTCTTTTGCTGGACCCCAGAAATGCCCACATCCACTCTACCACCCAACACGAAGAGGTGGAGAACAAGTCAGGGTAGAAAGAGATCAAAATTTTAGCCAATTACAGCTAAAATGGCTGACTTTTGCAAACTTAACAGAAGTAAATGACCAAATGAACACATTGCCAGGGCCCCTTCAGAGCCTCAGAAGGGGCCTGTTGAAGTTTTCTATTGCTGTCCTGTTGAAGTCAGATATTGCTATGGGATGAATCACCCCAAAACATAGTGGCTTAAAATAAGAAGAATTGTTTTATTGTCTCTCACAATTCTAGAAATCTGGTGGGCTTGGCCAGGGGATTCTCTTCCTTGGAATCTCTCATGAGGTTACAGTCAGATGGTGGCTAGGGCTGAAACCATCTCAGAGCCTTCCTCACTCACATCTCATGGGTGAACCCAGCTATCGCTGGAACCTCATCTGGGACTCTCGGCCAAAACACCCAGAGCTTCTCCATGTGTCTGGGCTTCCTAGAAGCATGGCAGCCGGCTTCCAAGAGAATTGGGCTGAAGCTAGTTCTCCTTTACAGTCTAACCTTGAAATTCTCAAGCATCATCCACATCAAAATCACAAGCCTGCCCAGATTCCAGGGAAGCACACATAGATCCCACACTTCCATGGGAGTCATAAGGACCTCACCCTGTAAGAAGAGTCCATGTGGCTGAGGTCTTGTGGCTGCCATCTTGAAAAAGATGACTTATGCAAGGAAGGGGCCCTGAGCCTGAGCATTACTAGCTTCCTGTGTGTTGCTTTCTATTACTCATGATCTATCATTCGTCTTCTTCCAGAGCTTGCCAAAAGTTTCCCCCTAAAATCCTTTCCTCTCCCATCTTAACTCAGGTTAAATCCTTGGACTTTGTTACCCAAATAGCTTTGAGCACATCTGCTTCTACTGAAGGTTGAGCCAGAGATTAGTCTCCTCCTCCTGGCCAGTGGGGTCAGTGGGAGCACACCCCCAGTATCACTGTGACTTTGTTAGGTAAAGGGACTTGTATATTTATGACAGGTGGTACCTGGGGAATAGGCTCTGGCTGTCATTGCATGCAGAAAGTTAGGCTTCTGCTAATTCAAAGGATATCACCCCTCCCCCACCATCGTGCGCAGTCAGGGGTATAACCACACACAGATTTTTCAGAACCAAAAGTTTTGCAATATTTAATGACCATAAACATGCAATCCTTCTTCCATAAAGCATGCTGAAGGATGAGGTTTTGGCACTATGGTTGGAGGGTTGGAATGGACTTTTGGCATTCGTACCACCTTTTATCTCAAACCAGTAGTCTCTCCAAGCTGACATCATGGTGCTGGGGGAGACCTCTGAGTGCTCAGCACAGCCAGCCACGTGGTGTGGAGCCACTTCTGTGGCTGTACCACCATCTGACTGTAACCTCATGAGAGACCCCAAGGGAGAGAACTGCCTGTTCAAGCCCAGCCAACCTCCTTTCTCCCTTAAAGGAACATTCTCTTAGGAAGCCTGGCTGTATCTAACAAACTGATCTTGGCCCAGAGCCACCCCATTTGTACAAGATTTTATATCCCTGAACCTCAATAGTCTAGAGGGCTGGCATCTCAGTATTTTTCTTCCAGGCAGACTGCTCTGACCTCTGCGTGAATCAGTGGTTGTGTCAGGATGGTTAGGAGGCTCCTCCCAAGTTTAAAACGGTGTCTAAGCCTCAACCCCAATCGCCAGCACTGTCTGAGCTCCAGACCCCACTCTACCAAGATGTCCTTTTGGAAAGCTAAGGACTAAAAAATGCTCACTGAGTTTGGCAATGAGAGTCAGTAGGTGGGAAGAGAAGCCACACCATATGTCTCAGCTCGTTTGTGCTACTGTAACAAAGTGTCACAGCCCTTTATGGATTGCCCTGATTACAGCCTGGGTAACCCAAACAGGACAGAAATGTATCTTCTCACAGTTCTGGAAGCTTCGAAGCCCCTGATCCAGGTGCCAATTACTACAGCGTCCTCATGTGGCAGAAGGTGGAGGGTAGGAGAGGATGAACATTGTGTCTTCACACAGCAGGGGATTGAAAGAGCTCGAACCCACTCCCCCCAGCTCCTTTTAAAACAGCATTAATCAGCCTAAATTCCCAAAAGGCCCCATCTCCCAACACTGCTGCATGGGGCATTAAGTTTGCACCATGTTGAGTTTGGCGCAGTGGCTCTGTCTGTAATTCCAGTACTTTGGGAGGCCAAAGTGGTGGGTCCCTTGAGCTCAGGAACTTGAGTCCAGCCTGGGCAACATGGCAAAACCCTGTCTCTACCAAAAATACAAAAATTAGCCGAGTGCGGTAGCACACACTTGCAGTCCCAGCTATTTGGGAGGCTGAGGTGGGAGGATCACCTGAGACCGGGAGGTTGAGGCTGCAGTGAATCGAGATTGTACCACTGCACTCCAGCCTGGGCCACAGAGTGAGATCTGGTTTCAAAAAAAAAAAACAAAAAGATCGTTTGTAACATGTGAATTTTGAGAGACGCATTCAGACCATAGCATCACAGCTGAAGAGTCAGTGGGAGACAAAATGGAAAGAGCATACTAGGATAACTCTGAAGAAATGTGTCTGCGATGAAACCAAGACAGAGGGAGCTGGAGGCCCCGGGAATGGAGGCCCCAGGAGTGGAGGCGGCATTTCAGGGCCAACAGAAGAGCGTCTGTAGATGGCGAGAGGAGTGAAGGGGTTACCAAGCGTGAGTTCCTGAGGAGAGTGGGGCTGTCACTCGAGGAAAGGTAGTCCCGCGGGGAAAGGAAAAGGAGTTGACAGGGAGTCAGCTGTCCTCACAGCAGGAACTGAACGAGGTTCCTCAGGGCTCTTTTGCCGCCTGAAGTACAGGGCGCCGCCATCTTCAGAGCACGGAGGGTGCGGGGCGGGGCAGGAGACCGGAGGGAGTCGAGGTTTTGCACCCAGTGAGGGGACACAGAGAGGTAAGTGATGGAACACAGGGCCCCTCCAGCCTCAGGAGGAGCAGCTGCGGCCTGGTTTGCGTTTGTGTCGTCACTCGTCGGGCATCTTGTCCCTGGGGCCTGCCAGTTACTTGTCTTCCAGGCCCATCATCCTGCCAGAAGCATCTCCAGCTTGGGGATGTTGGAGGCCCCCTGGCCCCACCTGGCTGGGGATGGAGTGTCTGAGCTGCCCTGGGCTGAACCAGCGTGCGGGGAGGAGAGGGGACTTAAAGGAGGAGGAACAGTAAAGTTGGTTTTGTGTGGTTGCTAGAGTGACAATGACAAACGAAGGTGTTTAAAATATTAAATTTTCTTCTCTCAACAAGAATTCATTGTACTCGCCTGGTCCCGGAAGATACAATTGAGTTTGCAATCTGTGATGTTATGGGCTGATCATTTGTGTCCTCCCAAAATTCATATGCTGAAGCCCTGACTCACAATGTGCTCGTATTTGGAGGCAGAAGGTGATGAGGGTTACATCAGGTCATGAGGGTGGGGTTCCCATGATGGGATTAGTGCCCATATAGGAAGAGGAAGACAGCAATCTATACACACACACACACACACACACACCCCATCCCTTTCCTTCCTTGGACAAGCAGACAGGAAATGCCATGTGAGGGTGCAGGAAGGATTTGGGCCATCTAAAAGCAAAGAAAGAGATTTAATCAGAAACTGCATCTACCAACACCTTGATCTTGGACATCCAGCCTCCAGAACCATGAGAAATAAATGTCTGTGTCTAAGCCCCCGTTCCCCTACCCCACCTCCGGTGTGGGGTATTTTGTGAGGGCAGCCTGAGCTAACTAAGACACCTGGTTAGACTGGAATAAGCAAGTGAGGAGCAGGGGAGGGGTGAGAGAAGAAACTAGACTTGGGGAGGGGAGACTGTCTTGCTAAATATTGTGCATTTTAGCCCAAAGGCCATGACAAGCCACTGAAGGCAGGGTGTGCCAAAAACCTGGGGAGCCCCAGACCCCTTGGAAAAGAAAAGAATGTCATTTGTGGAGAAAAGGAGCGCCCCCCCCAACCCTGGCTTTTCAAAGATCGTTTAACCTTCACAAAAGAATAGGTCCTCTGGTTCTCAGAGGTAGAGTTCAGTAAGGGAAGGTGGTTCCCTGAATTTTTAAAAGCCCTTCTCTGAATCCAACAGTACCTGAGTCCCTTAAGAGTGGCCAGAGAAGAAAGAATCCACCGAGTTGACATTCCAGTTCAGTAAGTTGTAGGGACATTGTTTTGAAAGAATCTGTAGGCAGGGGAGCACCAACCCATAACTAACCTCAAGCCCAGTCCCTTCCAGAACCTTTCCCCATCCACAAGCAGTGACGGATTATTGCAAACGTTGTTTAGTTTCATTTGATCTCCTTTGCAAAACCAACTTTCAATATACATATAGAGGCTGAGAAGTGACCAAGGCCACTGCATTTGGTTCTTTTGAGTATCCTTTCTACCTACCAGGCCACAATCAGCAGTAATCACCGTTGAACATGCCTGAGGCAATTCTTCTAATATTACTTTGCATCAAAGACTGCTCGAGAACTGCTCTAAGTGGAAGGACTGATGTTGGCAACCAGGGTTCCACCAGGAGCTGCAGACAGCCCTTGACCTTCAGGTGGGAAGGTGCCACTGAGTTCAGACACTCTGGCAATCCCTAGCAATCAATTTCTGCTAAGCAAATAAGTGGAAAGGTGAAATTAGACAAAGACATTATTACCTTAGAGGACAATTAAGCATTGGTGGCTAATCTAAACATATCCTTTTTACAATTTTTATTTTACTACTAGCTAGGATTTATTGTAGGCTTTTCCATCTGTGCCAGGCACAAACAGCACTATGAATTGCCTATACCATGCTACAATCACCAAATTTTTCTCTGTTATTATTATCATTTTATAGATCAAGACATTGAAACTCATTTGCCCAAAGTATGCCAATGCAAATTGGCAGAGCCAGGTTCCAACCCAAGTATTTAGGTCTTAAGTGATTACTTTTAACTACTGCACTGCAATTTACTACTGGGAGGAATAATAATAATAATAATATCTATACTTGGTTGATTAATGCCTACATACTAGGCACTGTACTAAGCTCTTTCTTAAATGTTTCGTTTCATTTATAATTGACTCATAGCACTTGTACACACTTAGGGGTACAGTGTGATGTTTCAGTGCATGGATATATTGCATAATGATCAATTAGGGTAATCAGCATATCTAACACTTTAAAAAATTTATCCTTTCTTTGTGGTGGGAAAATTCAAAATCTTCTCTTCTAGTTATTTTGAAATATACAATACATTATTATTAGCTACAGTCACCCTAGTGTAATAGAACACCAGAACTTATTCTTTCTGTCCAGCTGGAATTTTGGCGCCATGGACCAACCTCTCTTCTCTCCAGCTACCTTCCTCAGCCTCTGGTAACCACTATTGTACTCTAATTATATGAGATCAAGCTTTCAAAAAAATTTTTAATTGACAAATAATAATCGTACATATTTACAAGGTACATAAGATGTTTCAATACATAAAACGTACAGTGATCAAATCAGGGTAATTAGCATATAGATCCTCTCGAATGTTTATCATTTATTATTTATTTGTGTTGGGAACATTCAACATCCTCCTTTTAGCTATTTGACACTATTCACCATATTATTGTTGACTTATTGTTGACATCCTACATGGCATAGAACACTAGAACATATTCCTCCTATCATGCTGTAATTTTCTAGCCTTTAACAATTCACTCCCTATCCCTTCCTTCCTGGAATCCTTCTCAGCCTCTAGTATCCTCTGTTCTAATTTTTACTCCTTGAGATCAACTTCTTTTAGCTGCTACTTATGAGTGAGAACATGCAGGGTTTACCTTTCTGTTCCTGGCTTATTTAACATAATGTCCTCTAGCTTCATCCATGTTGCATTGAATGATAAGATTTCATTATTTTTTATGACTGAATAGTATTCCATGGTATGTATATACCACAATGTCTTTATCCATTCATGTGTGGTCAGACAACTAGGTTGATTCTATGTCTTGGCTATTGTGAATACACCTGCAATAAACCTGGGACCACAGATGACTCTTTGATATAATGATTTCCATTCCTTTAGATAAATGCCAGTCGTAAGATTGCTGGATCATATGGTACTTCTACTTGCAGTTTTTTGAGGAACCTCCATACTGTTCTCCAGAGAGATTGTACTATATTCCCGTCAACTGGGTAGAAAAGTTCCCTTTTTTTCTGCATCCTCTCCAGCATGTGTTATTTTTTGTCTTGCTGATAATAGCCATCCTAACTGGGGTGAGCAAACAACTCATTGTGGTTTTGACTTCCATTTCCCTGAGGATTAGTGAGATTGAGCATGTTTTCATACATTTATTGGACCTTTGCAATGTCTTCTTTTGAGAAATGACTGCTCAGATCATTTGCCCATGTTTCAATTGTTTTTTTTTTTTTTTTTTTTGCTGTTGAGATGTTTGAGTTCCTTGTATATTTTGGATACTAGTCCCCTGTCCAATGAGTGGTTCACACAACACTAGGCAGTACACTAGGTTCTTTACATGGGTTATCTTATTTACTCCTCACTCCAACTCTGTGAGGGAGGTGCTATTACTACCACTCTCATTTTACCGATAGAGAGTTTAGCAGAGGTTCATAACCTTTCCAAAGTCACACAGCTAGTGTGGAGGATGGAGCAGGGTTGGATGCCAGAGCCGGGCCCTCCAGCCCTACACCTTACTGCTGCAGGAGCCTGCCCATCAGCAGTCACTGCCGCAGGTATTAATGGCAGTGCCTACAATAAGGATTTATGGAGCACCTACTGTATTTACAGATGAGTCTGTAAGGTGATGAGTCTGAAAGCAAAAAAAGCCAAGGAATGGTAGAAATTGCGGAGTTCAAATTAGAGTCTTGGGCCTGAAGTGCACTTCCTGGTCCAGGTTAAACAACGAAACATTCCTATTTTGATCATTTTCATTATTTATCATTCATACCCATAAATACCTTTAAGGGGATTCGTTTTAGATGCAAAGTGAACAACAAATCAGTTCTTCCAACATTTTCTTCTGAAAAGGCTCTTTGAAAGCCCTGTTTTGCAGAGACTTGCTCCTTTTGCGTAATGGGCAAATCGTAGGACCTGGTAGATTATGCTACATGTTTAATGTGGAAAGGTTGCTTCATCCGAGAGTCTGGAGTTTTCAGAGACATTGTCCTCAAACTTCCCCTTGGGCAATACCAGGCAACAGCTCTGACGCTCTTAAGACTTAAATACAACCCACAGAAGTGCTGGCTTGGCTGGGAAAACCTTTTGCTAAACAGAAGAGCAACATTTTTTTTTTCTTTTCTGGAATTTGCAAACGGCATTGATTCTCAGCCTTGCCTTCCAAACATTCCAGCTGGAACGTTGCTGGGCAGCGTGGACACAGACGCGAAC